>JAWNNO010005978.1:0-55688 GCA_035044985.1 Lordiphosa fenestrarum | reverse complement strand
TTGCTAGGGTGAGTGCTATCTACATTTTTGGACGGCACAAGATCCAGAAAACTTTCGGTTAAGGAAATTGCGAGGGTGGTGGCTTGCCAATTGGAAACAGCATGGAAGAAAGCCCAAATTCCTATAAGACCCATTCAGCATGTGCGGTTGGACATTATTGATTTATACCAGCAGTATGTTCGTTAAAAAAAAATGGTGATAGAATGAAAGAGCCATTCAGCAGGAGGGAACACGGCTGTTGATGCTGTTCCAGAATGTACATATAGTACTTTTTGTGGTCGGAGATGCTTTCTTCTAAGTGTTACAAGCGACTGTACAATTTACATATACCATCTGCAAGTTTATAAAAAGGGTTGGCTCAATTTATATTGCAAATATAAAATGTGATTTTTTAAGAGCTATAGGAAAGTTTAAAAAAAAACACATAAAATTTCTTAAAAATGCATTAAATCTTTATTTGAATCCATAGTACGGTCTATATAATTTAATGTTTGAAGATTATTTCATGCAAATGTTGACCGTGACTGCGACTCAAATGATCCATCCGCTTAGTCTAATTTTGGCATACTGTTTCCAACAGTTCGGCCGGTATCTCACGAATAAATGCTTCTATGTTGTCTTCCAATGGGTCGATTTTGGAGTGAATATCAGTCAGAAGCATTGCAAGAGCTACCAATGCATCCAGAAAAAGTCACAGTTTGGTGCGGTTTATGGGCTGGTGGCATCATTGGACCGTACTTCTTTAAAAATGATGCGAATCGTAACGTAACTGGGAATGGTGAGCGCTACCGTGAGATGATATCCAACTTTTTTTTGCCCAAAATGCAAGAGCTTGACTTGCATGACATGTGGTTTCAACAAGACGGTGCCACATACCACACAGCACGCGCAACTTATGGACTTATTGAGAGGCGAGTTCGGTGAACAGTTTATTTCACGTTCGGGACCGGTCAATTGGCCGCCTAGATCGTGCGATTTAACGCCTTTAGACTATTTTTTGTTGGGCTATGTTAAAGCTCATGTCTATACAGACAAGCCCGCTTCAATTGACGCATTGGAAGACAACATTGAAGCATTTATTCGTGAGATACCGGCCGAAATGTTGGAAAGAGTATGCCAAAAGTGAAATAAGCAGATGGACCATTTGAGGCGCAGTCTCGGTCAACATTTGCATGAAATAATCTTCAAACATTAAATTATATATGGACCTTACTATCGATTCAAATAAAGATTTCATGCGTTTTTCAGAAATTTATGTGTTTTATTTTGAAAAACTTTCCTATAGCTCTTAAAAAATCACCCTTTACAAAAAACCCAGCAATCGTAGTTTTCTCATATTATTTTTCGAGTTCGAACTGAATTTAAATTATATCAACGCCGACTATTTATAAATCAAAAATTGTTATGGAAATAGTCAACACTGCGTATGAGTGATTCAAAAAAACTTTATATCCTCGGCGCGCCACTCAATTTTTTATACTTTTTTTTTTTTTTTTGACATTTTTTATGGACCAAAGCGCATCAGATAGGGGGGTGAGAGCATGACCTTAAAAATTTCATACTCAGGAGGTTCGCTCTAATATACCTAGTATTCGCAATTGTTTTGGTACACGTGTTGAAAACACTTGTTCTCGAGAGGGGGCGTGGCCAAAATTGAAAACAAACTTGATGTGCCTGCAGACATAAGAAGCATATGTCCCATACATGTCAAACCTCTATCTCTTACCATCTCTGAGATCTGTGCGGTCATACGGACAGACAGACGGACATGACGGACATGACTCGGCTGTTGATGCTGATCAAGAATATATGGGTGATTCCATAAAAAATTTACCACCCAAAATTTTATTTTGAACCAAATAATTTTTTTCGTATTCTCTGTTGCAAAATAGTGCATACGTATTTCAGCATTTTGTCGAAATATGCTTAATTCGCGGAAAATAATTTTTTGAAAATTTAGCTTTTTAAATTTTTTAATTATTTGCCATTGCGAGAATTGCCGAGAAAGGGCATTTTTTTTTCTCCATTTTTTTTTCCCAAAATTAGGACTTGTATCCAGCAATATTCTGTATTAAGCTGAAAATGGGAAATCGAATAGTTCCAGAGTTATATAATTTTTTCTCATTTATTAAATAAAATTTTTTTTTAATTTACAATTTGTGATTCTTCTGAGTTGGAATATGTTTTAACTTTAAGTTGAAAGTTGTTGTGTGGTTGAATAGAGTGTAAAGTTTGTGTACCTTGTATCGTCTTGCATTCGGAAATAAAACATGAGTGAATTAAAAATAACGGCAACAGAGTTTTAAAAATTTTTTTAATAAATGAGAAAAAATTATATAACTCTGGAACTATTCGATTTCCCATTTTCAGTTTAATACAGTATATTGCTGGATAGAAGACCTAATTTTGAGAAAAAAAATGGAGAAAAAAAAGATGCCCTTTCTCGGCTATTAATTTTTTCGTACTTATTTTTGCGATTTGGTTACCATAAAAGATTAAAACAATTTTTAAGTGAAAGAAATTTTAAAGTATGGGATCGGAACTAAGTTTTGTGTTTTTTTAAATATTTTTATACGCAATGGCTTTGGATTGCAAGCAATTCCAAAAAATTAAAAATTTTAAAAAGCTAAATTTAAAAAAAAAAATTTTCCCCGAATTAAGCATATTTCGACAAAATGCTGAAATAAGTATGCACTATTTTGCAACAGAGAATACGAAAACAATTATTTGGTTCAAAATAAAATTTTGGGTGGTACATTTTTTATGGAATCACCCATATATACTTTATAGGGTCGGAGATGCTTCCTTCTAGATGTTACATACTTTTGCACAAACTTATAATACTCTGTTTACCTGCGGTACAGAGTACAAAAATGGAATACTCCGCAAATGTCTGCAAAAATGGTCGAAGTGTTTTCAAAAAACGAAAAATGGCTTTTATAGAAAACTAGATTCTGAAGAGATGGTGGCCAGGGTGCTAAAAAATACTTAAAACTTAGCAGAGACGAAAGTCAGACGAAAGAAACAGAGAGATATTATCTGCCGGGTGTGGTATAGCGTGAAGTGTGCGTGCCCTGCATTGTGGGTTCGATTTCGCCTCGGGCCATCTATTGATAAAGTTTTTTTTAAGAATCTTACGCCCCGGTCATCTTCACTAGCTATTAGTGCCTGCTTTGAAGTAACTAGCCATTAAAAAGCTTCTCAATCCCGTTCGGATTCGGCGATTAACTGTAAGTCTCGTTCTCTTGTGCGAAAATAAGAAGCACATTTAGAGGAACTCGGCTTGGCCCTTTGGGCTGTGTATAGTACTATTTACATAAATGTATGTATAGTATACCAATTAAACTTAATTAAGCCAATCTTACATTTATTCATCGCCCGTTTCGAGAATTACGAACACACAGCCTTATTATTATCGTTTTAAATTTTAAAGTTTTCTCATTTTGATAGTTTTACTGCAGGCTACAAAGGTTTTAAAAAAGATGGATATGAAACCATAACAAACTATAGCAGCGGTGCGCACGAAATTTGAGCAGTCCAACAACAACAATAAAATATTTTGCATGTCATGCACACAGTTTGTGCATGACGAGGCATTTTTAATGCGTAGCTTGTGCTCGCACCTGCCTGGCGTTGTTGTTAGATTCGCTTCGAAGCGAGAAAATTTTGCAAGTCATGCACACTGCTTGTGTCCGTCTGTCCGTCCGTCTGTCCGCCTGTCCGTCTGTCTGTCAGTATGAACGCGTCGATCTCAGAGACTATAAGAGAAGAGATCCACAATTTTCAAGTTAGAGCCTGACGTTGAGCCTGAGTTGAGCTTGACGTTAGATGGGCCTAAAACCGCTGAGATCACTAAGTAATGTGGCCTACTTCCAGGATGAGCCTTTAATAGGTGTTACAAAAACAGGTTACATTCAAATTCAAAAACAAATAAATAAAAACAAATGAACAGGGTATTTTGTAGTCGGGGCACACGACTGCAGCGCCCTTATTTGTTTTCTTTGCGTTAAGCAGAAGCCATATAAATATTTTGATGGGCAGATAAATATTTAATAATACAAAAAGTACCAAAGATTCCCAAAATCTAGCAAAATACAGTAAAGAGAATATTTATTCATAAGATATTAAACTAAGTATTGTCTCAGAATTCGCTAAACTTTGTTTTTATATAGATTTCGGGCGCATCCTACTTCTGTTTTTGCCCCAATCGAATCGCTTATTATTTTGTAAATATTTTGGAAAAAGAACATTACTTGCTATTAACTTAAGAAATTATTAAAGAGCTAGCTAATAGCTTTAATTTGAAGCAGGGACCATAACGGTTAAAATTTTGTAGAATAACAATTATTTTTTGATTTATATCAAAACATTTAAAAATAATTCGAATTTTTGATTTCAAACAAGAAAGAAAGTCGGTCAAGCCCGACTATAACATACTCTGTACCAACAAAATTATACGCTCAGCATAAAGCATATAAGTTATCCTGATTACTAAATATGTCTACCATCTCTGAGAACTGTGTGTTCATACGGACAGACAGACGGTCATGGCTATATCGACTCGGCTGTTGATGCTGATCAAGAATATATATACTTTATAGATTCGGAGATGCTTCCTGCTGGCTGTTAGATACTTTTGCACAAACTTATAATTGACCACCGACTTATATGGTCGGTTGGTGATATTTATGTGGTTTCCGATATCATGGAAAGTAAAAACTTACAGTGGATTGCAATCACATCAATTTGTTATGGTTTCTTAAGCAATCTTAATTTGCTCTTTGTACCCATAAAATAATTTTAGATAGCAAAATTCAATGAAATCTATAAGGACATTTTTTTTTTAGAAAAAAAAAAAAAAAAAAACGCATCACAACGATAAAAATTAGAAAGACGGCGTTTGTGCGACTTTGCATTGGAAGATTGGCTTATAATACTTCAGTTAAATTGTTTCCTCTTGAAATTTTGATAAAACATGCTGTTTTTAAGAACTTTAAACTTATTGGTTTAGGTGGACCTTTCTGTGGAAATGCCCATAAGATGCGCACGTTCTATTTTATTTTGCGCAAGTCAATGTAAATGTTCTTTACTTTTGAATGCGTACTTTTGTTTAAATTTGAGTGCAGAAGTGAGGGAAACTTGTTGAAGCTGATCAAGAATAAGTACACTTTATAGGGGCGTAGATTCGTCCTTCTGGCCGTTACACGCAAATGTAAACTTAATAATCCGTTTGTTCCTTTGGGTAAAGAAAATTAAAAGTATGCGAAGAAATGCTGCAGTTAGTTAAAATAACGTGATTGTTCTCTTTTATTTTATTCACAGAATACCGAAAACTTGGTGGGTGTTGTTTTTCCTTCAACGCCAACGCATGTTTCAAATGCATCACCAAGTCAGGGTCAAACTACTCCACGCAAATCCTTGGATTATCTACATCTGCAGTCCTTGGAGTCGGGATGTACGCTCGTTGACAACGACGTATTGTTTCCGGCTGTACCATTAACACCATCTGGATCTGGAGTGGGTTCGGTAGATGAATCACCGTTACTTTCCAACGACAATGGCGGCATTGTTGCACCAGAGAGTACACCACAACCTGTCGCTGTAGTAACAGCTACATCGGCATCCGCATCCTCTTCCATAGCAGCGGATGGTGTGAATAGCCATGGTGCTGCGATGCACAAATCTGTTTCGGAAAAGACGGGACATCCCATTATGGGTGTTACAACGGCTGTTGCATCACCAGCACAGGTAAGGTTATTTAAATATTTGCTCGGCAATTATGTACAATGGTAAACAAAAGGGATTGAACATAATGTACATATTCTTCCTTTTATTTGCAAATTGTAGGAACATGTAATATAATCATAAAAATATTTATTTCCGACCCTTTTAAGTGCAAGCACTTACAACCACCCACTGGTGCTTGCTTTTAATCAGGGATGCAAACTGGTTCAAACCCGATTCGGTTCAGCGAACCGCTTATTCCAGCTTGCGAACCGAACCGCCTTTCTTTCAGAAATGCTAAACAGAACCAAAAACCACAAATAAAAACGGTTCGGTTCAGTTCTCTGACGAGTTTTAGTGGGAATCGCACAGACTCTATCCAACGATTTTTTGGGAATTTGAATCGTTTCCCTATTACAATTTTTTTACATTTCGTTCGACCCTCTAAATATTTAGCTATGCCGCCGAACTTTTCATGCACCAGTCATAAATCTGTAATTTTTCCTCTAGTAAACAATTCATTCTTTAATTCAATCTTGGACAGAAGAGTTTTTCATCATATAATATGATAAACGGGGTAGGTAAGATGCATGGTACTTAGTCTTTTCTAGCTGACATTCTCTCCTTTCGAAGGGCATTCTTCTAGGAACTTAAAGACGAAGCCAAAGTGTGCGCAAAGTCACATTACTACAAAAAATCATTATATTTCTTAATGTGCCTTTGTTAACCACTGAACCGAACCGAAACCGAGGTTCAGTTAGCTCCAAAACCAAGTAATGAACCAAACCGGCGGTTTAGAAACTATGCGAACCACTGAACCGAACAAGTACTTATTTTCGAGTGGTTTGCATCCCTGCTTTTAATAGCCATTATTTTGGCATACTGTGGTATACCAAATATTGATGTCAAATTTTACACTTATAGTTTAAGAACATTCAACAATTGAGTTAAACATTTTTTTTAATCGGCTTACACTGTAAAACACTGCCGTTAAGACCAAACGAGAGCGTAAGTGATAGTCGGCGCAGTCCGACTTCGATTTACCTTGCCCGTTTCGCAGGGAAATAAATATTTAATAGCATTCCCTTAAGTTTATTAATAGAGCATTGCAACATTATATTAGCGGATAGCGCATGCTGCTCAGAAAAGTATGCAACGTATTTTATAACCTTCATAACTCTGCTATTTATTATCCCATCCTTATCAAAATTAAGGTATTGGGCACATACGTTATAGTGTAAAATATAGTCTCGATGTGCTATAACTTTGGGATGTAAAAATTTTTAGAACGGCGGACGCAAATGGCTATATCGACTTGGTTGTTAGTGCTGACCAAAAATATGTACATTTATGTTTAGAGTGTTATAAGTTTGTGAAAAAGTATGTAACAGCCACAACGAAGAATCTCCGACCCCATAAAGTATATATATTCTTGATCATCATCAACAGCCGAGTCATGTCCGTCATGCCCGTCTGTCTGTCCGTATGAACGCACAGATCTCAGAGATGGTAAGAGATAGAGGTTTGACATGTATGAAACATATGCTTCGGATGTCTGCAGGCAGATCAAGTTCATTTTCAATTGTGGCCACACCCCTCCCGCCCCCGCAATTTGGAAAAAAGTCATATCTCCCACAGTTTTAAAGATAGATGGTTCGTACCTTCTAGACATATTTAGTAGTGAGATAACTTATCGATGGAATGGTAAAGATCGGACGTACGGTTGTCGAGTTATGATCAAAAGACTGTTCGCTGCTGCAGCGCAGTAAAATATATACATTCTTGAACAGCCGAGGCAATATAGCCTTGTCCCTCCGACCGTCTGCTTGTCCGTCCGATTGTCTGAATGAACACATAGATCTCAGAGAATAAAAGAGTTCGAGGAACCAAATTTTCAATGTAGACTCCTGTTGTTTGCAGGCAAATCTAGTTTGTTTCAAGTTTTTGCCAAGCGCGCTCCCGCTCTCAAACATTGTTTTTCAATAACTCCTTCAGTTTGTAAGATATTTATCTCAAATTATAAACATAATATTGTATGCCCAATATCTATATCCAGGCATAGTATCAACTTCATTACCATTTGAAAAGAATTGAACGCAATTCCGCTTCGGTTTTTGTTTTGCTGCTCTCAAATTGGAATGAAATTTGTCTCATTTTACTTTTGGCTAACTACGGACCAAACAAAATCGGCGCTAGCTAAATGTAAGAGAAAAGCTATATATCAATCATTGATCGAAATTGGAACAGTAGGAATTGAAGGAGACTGATTTTAATGCTTTATTTTTTGTTATAGATGGCTCAGAAAAATTCTTTAAAATTTTTTAAAACAACTACAAGCTTAAATGCAAATCAATTTGAACTAACCATTTCTAAATTTATGATAAAATCATGGAAAAATAACTTGCTGTATATCTAGCAACTGTAACAGCGCGTAATTTGACAGTTACTTTTTATTCCATCGACCAACATGAATGTCCTTTTAAAAGTTGTTTTTTTTTTAGGAATACAACATTCGTCATAAAATTGGGGTCGAGCTGCGATGTCTGTTAACGTAATGTTAATCTGCTGAATGTGCATTTTCTGTTAAATTTCTGTTAATTTACACAAGGGAAGGCTAGTAAACACTTTCCTCTAAGTAACGGGTATATCAAAGTCGGGCAATGACGACTTTTACTTGAATTCTCGCTTTCACTATTAATCAGTACGACGTGTCAAAAATGGAAATGCGCTTATACGTTTCAATATAGTTTGTTTAAACTTATTTATTTTTTGTTAACTTGTAATTTTCGAATTGAATATAAGGGTCACCTGACTCCAAAGATATTTGGTTACAATTTGATTACCATTATTTTTATACCCTTGCAAAGGGTATTATAATTTTGCCCAGAAGTTTGCAACGCATAGAAATATTCATTTCCGACCCCATAAACTATATATATTCTTGATGATCAGGGTGACGAGCTGAGTCGATTGAGCTTTGTCCGTCTGTCTGTCTGTCTGTTTCTACGCGAACTAGTCTCTCAGTTTTAAAGCTATCGAGCTGAAATTATGCACTGAGTCTTCTTTTTGCTGCACACTACTAATATGTCGGAACCGACCGGATCGGATGACTATATCTCATAGCTCATAGCTCATAGCTCATCATAGGAACAATCGGTCGGAAAAATAGTTTTAGTGAGAAAAACTTTTTTCTTTTAAATGGAAACGACTCCAAACTTTGTAATCGTAGGTTTTCTATGTTTTTGTATAATTTTACCTAGTTTTATTAAAATCGGACAACTATATGGTATAGCTGCCATACAAAAGATAGGTCTGATAAACAGTCTTAGTTAGAGAAACTTTTTTGTTTTTAATGGTAGCATCCTGCAATTTTGTATTTGTTTGTTTCACGTGCTTTCACATAATTTTCAAAATTTTTGGACAAATCGGATGACTGTATAGCTCCCATACGAACGATCGGTCGCGAAATGGGGAAAAAGAGTATCTTTTTTTAAATATTTATGCGACCACTTGCAAGGATATAAAAACTTCGGCACAGACGAAGTTAGCTTAGCTTAGCTTTCTCGTTATATTGATTGTTCTTCAATACCCGACGTAAGATTCTTAATTCAGGAAAATCAGGAAACTTTCTTAGCACAAGAACTGACATAAACAAGCACTCATGTTTACAGCGGATAAGCCACTCTAAGCTTCACGCTGCTAAGCTTTTTCGTTTTTTTTTCGCGCTCTAGGCTCAATCTCTATGTTTTTGATTTCGAACGCTGTAAAGTTACGCTCTGGTCCGCCCTCTGTGTGTGAGTGGTCCTGAAAGATAATTTTCTTACGAACTTGTTCTGGACAAATAATTATTTCGGATTTTGTGTTTTGTTCTAGCTTACAAGCGTCGGTGTTTCTGTTGGCTCTGAAGCAAATGTGACACCATCAACAGCAGTCTCGGCATCAGGGCAATGTGGCATCGGACTGGCAGCCACTAGCAATGATCAAGCGATTATTTTTGGCACCAAAATGGCAACGCCACAGGGATTGGCAACAGTTGGACAAAGACCTGCAGTTCCATTATTGCCAGTAGCTTCGATGGGACCAGGATCGGTGCCGACTGGATCGTTGCTGGGAAGCCCGTTTGGGGCGCGAATACAGGCACCGAACGCCAGCTTGCCGATTCCGTCATCAACGTCTGGTGTTATGCTGGCCTCAAGCATGAAGTCTAACGAGAACGTTGCACGACCTAGCGCTCCTACTGTTGGTGTAGGAACATCAACGTCTTCAACATCGCCAACAGCTAGTCTGGATATGCTGAAGAATACAACTGGCTCGTCTTCTCTGGCACCAACTACTCCAATCGTCAATGGCTTCCTTGGTGGTTTTCCACCTGCCAGTGGTATCACAACGCCAGCGGTGAGCACCGGTGCACTTTCACGTATTTCCCCGCATTCTGCCAGTAAGCTGATAACAGCTGCCTCCGCGACTATGCCGGCCAGTTCAGTGGCCAATGCGGTGTCTCCTAGCGTTGTTGCTGCGGGTCTGAGCAAAGGGCCGTTCAGTGCAGGTGGTGGTGGACCGCCTTTGCTTTTTCCAGGAGCACCACCGCCGCCAATGTCTCATGTGGCTGCTGGTCTTCCCATGCTTATTCAGGCTTCGCCTTATCGTACGCCCTATCCCAACTACTCGTTGTACACGCCGTATGGTAGCTTGACGCATGGACCCTACATGCCGCCGGTGCTGCCTATGGCTTCGCCCAACACGGGGTCCTCACCGCATCGCAACTCAGATGCACGTGGAAGCCGAGAGTCGCCGGCAGCACCACCACCACAGTCCTTGAAGGGACCGCCGCCGAACAACAACTCTGCGACACAGTCAGCGTCGGTGGTAGGAATGCGACCAATCACGCCACTCGGCAGCGGGAACATCATCACCAGCAGCGGGAGCGTCTCACAACATGTCACGACGATGGCAACAGCAGCTGCCTTGCTTCCAATGAACTCGGCCGGCCCTTCGTTGAACCATTCGCATGCTACACACTCTCATCATATCCCCATCTACGCTGCAGGTGCCTTTGGTATTGCCAGTACAGTGCCATCTACGGCGACTTCGGCGGGACCATCGACTCCCGTAACGTCGCTGGCATCAGGAGCTACATCTCAACTGCTTCCGCCTCCGTCAAATGCCCAGTTACTTCAGCAATCTGGACATCCCGCGTCACATGTTCCAGCCGTAACTCACTTGCTAACCACGCATCCTCAATTCGCAACTCCAATACCAACACAGCATCAGCCACTATTGAGATGCGGCAGTACATCTGCTGTTGCGGGTGGGAACTTTAGCGCTTCAGTCCTTACTGTTCAGAGTTTGTCAACAGCGGTGACTTCTTCGTCGACATCATCCACATCTACATCATCATCATCTGTGATCCAAAAAGTAATTTCCCCTAAGAGCGAAAGTCCGTGCAGCAAAGATCGGGATACCACTTACAGGTAATATTTTTTTTATTACACGTTTATTGACAACGAAGTGTATATCAATACGAGCATGGAACTTCATCGGTATAGGCCATGGACCGTAACTGGTATAAGTTCAGAAATAAAAACCAAGGCTCACAACATAAAGATTAATTATTACTAGGTTCGCCCAGTGGTAGAAATTCAGTCATATAACAAGTTAAGTTTTAACATTTAACGATATGCACTTAAAATTCTACAATTATGTCAAAAAAGTCTGAAATCTGTATAGCTTTTGGTCAAAACAAAATGAAAACTTGATTATAATATATTCCGATTTTGATCAGACAGCCAACATTTGGGTAGCTAACTACCCAGAAATCCACAAACAACGTTTCTTTCATTCCTTGGTGTTTTACATAGTTTTGTTAATTTGTAAGTCTTCAAAATTGGTCAATGTCAGGACCCACAAAAATGCATTCCATTATTTTTGAAGCCGAGATACCCGGGAATATGTAGCTTGGGGATGGCTCATTGTTATACCCTTGCAAAGGGTATTATAATTTTGCCCAGAAGTTTGCAACGCATAGAAATATTCATTTCCGACCCCATAAACTATATATATTCTTGATCAGGGTGACGAGCTGAGTCGATTCAGCTTTGACCGTCCGTCTGTTGTCCGTCTGTCTGTCTGTTTCTACGCGAGCTTGTCCCTCAGTTTTGAAGCTATCGAGCTGAAATTTTGCACAGAGTCTCCTGTTTGCTGCACACTACTAATATATCAGAACCGAACGGATCGGATGACTATATCTCATAGCTCCCATAGGAACAATCGGTCGGAAAACTAGTTTTAGTATGAAAAATAAAGGAAAGTTAACTTCGGCTTTCCCATGATTACACTAAGTTGGGTCATAATCGGACATCTATATAGTATAGCTGTCATACAAAAGTAGAGTCAGAAAAGTAGTCTTAGTGAGAAAAACTTGTTTGTTTTCAGTGGATATGTCCTTCAAATTAGTTAAAAAACTTGCTGCAAGGGTATACAAACTTCGGCCGATCCAAAGTTAACTTTGTTCTATTTTTTTTATATAATTTTGCCAAGTTTGATGAAAATCGAACAACTATACGGTATAGCAGCCATACAAAAGATCGGTCTGAAAAACAGTCTTAGTTAGAAAAACTACAATTTTGTATTTGTTTGTTTCACATGCTTTCACCCAATTCTAAAATTTTTTGTCCAAATCGGATGACTATATCATATAGCTCCCAAATTCATTAACAATTTTGAACTTATGTTATTATTAAAATAAAGTACATAAGGCGGCACTTCGGGCCTGATAACCGTTTCGTCTCGGCGTTGTTGGTCCATCAAACTGAACCCAGAATTAAACCTTCTAAATTTTTAACATCCCGAAACGGACCAATCTGCTTGGAACCTGGATCGTTTTGAAGATTCACTTAAATCACTTTTGTCAATTTTGTTCAGAATTAATAAAACTATCACATTTTATTAACCGCACAAGATATATAATTTTATAGTGCTGAATCGGAGTATTATCATTTTGAAACCATATTCAAGCTCAGCATTTTACGACTTTGAAACAAATAAAAAAAATAAAGTTGTGTCAAATCAAGTCCACGTATTTGAGAGCTTCTTTTGCTGGACGCTTCCTTATTAAATATGTCTTAATGTCTCCACGATCTAAAATTCCGTGCACCAAGTTTCGAATCACAAACTAGGTTTGATATGATAAGTAAAGGAAGTAAAGGAACCGGTCTTAGAACTAAACCTTAGACTTTTCAAAGGGCTCGACCCCGGGAATTTCGGAGGCTTTCCGCCTTCATATTATTTAGAGTTTTGGAGCTTTGATCCCTAGATTATTAACTAAGTTAGAACGTAGCTTTTGAGACGTTTTAAATGACATCTAAATTATCCTAATGACCCAGATATTCTAGTGAATTTTTTAAAACCCTAAAATATTTAAATCAAAATTATACTTCTTCAAAATCGTAAAAAAATTTAAGCTGTAAACTGGAAGTTTTGTTGGGGGGTGGTTGGAAAAAATTTAATAAGAACAAGTAAGGGCGCTGCAGTCGAGTGCCCCGACTACAAAATACCCTGTTTATTTGTTTTCATTTATTTGTTGTTGAATATTTGAATTTGAATGTAACCTGCTTTTTTAACACCTATTAAAGGCTCATCCTGGAAGTAGGCCACATTATTTACTAATTTCAGCGGTTTTAGGCCTAACTAACTTCAAGCTTAATTGTTTCGCTTATAAATCCGATGTTTTTTGTCCGATCTGACTGTATTTTTCAGAAAAGATAGATATTGGGCCTAACTTGATGTATACTAAACCACGAGGCTCTAACTTGAAAATTGCTGATCTCTTCTCTTATAGTCTCTGAGATCGACGCGTTCATACAGACAGACAGGCAGACAGACGGACGGACGGACAGAGGACGTGGCTATATCGACTCGGCTGTTCATGCTGATCAAGAATATATATACTTTATGGGGTCGAAAAAATGTTCCTTCTCCCTATTACATACATTCGCACAACTTCATGATCCCCCTTTTCCCATTTTCAATGTTTCAAAGGTATAAAAAGCCTAGAAATGATTGATGCCTCTCCGTGGCGCCAGTTGCCGGAAAATACTTTTCGGAGCCATGGGAGCAAGGGCTTGTCCATCGCTGTTATAAAGGGTGACTTTTTAGCACCTTTCGGATTTGATTAAAAAAATACATTTTCAGAAAAGTGTATGAACTATATTCTAATGCGCCGTTTTAGCAAAGTAAAACAAATTCAATTTCCTCAAAATGTATTCTAAAGGGTGATTTTTTAAGAGCTATAGGAAAGTTTTTCAAAAAAAAAAAACACATAAAATTCAGAAAAATGCATTAAATCTTTATTTGAATCCATAGTACGGTCTATATAATTTAATGTTTGAAGATTATTTCATGCAAATGTTGACCGTGACTGCGACTCAAATGATCCATCCGCTTAGTCTAATTTTGGCATACTGTTTCCAACAGTTCGGCCGGTATCTCACGAATAAATGCTTCTATGTTGTCTTCCAATGGGTCGATTTTGGAGTGAATATCAGTCAGAAGCATTGCAAGAGCTACCAATGCATCCAGAAAAAGTCACAGTTTGGTGCGGTTTATGGGCTGGTGGCATCATTGGACCGTACTTCTTTAAAAATGATGCGAATCGTAACGTAACTGGGAATGGTGAGCGCTACCGTGAGATGATATCCAACTTTTTTTTGCCCAAAATGCAAGAGCTTGACTTGCATGACATGTGGTTTCAACAAGACGGTGCCACATACCACACAGCACGCGCAACTTATGGACTTATTGAGAGGCGAGTTCGGTGAACAGTTTATTTCACGTTCGGGACCGGTCAATTGGCCGCCTAGATCGTGCGATTTAACGCCTTTAGACTATTTTTTGTGGGGCTATGTTAAAGCTCATGTCTATACAGACAAGCCCGCTTCAATTGACGCATTAGAAGACAACATTGAAGCATTTATTCGTGAGATACCGGCCGAAATGTTGGAAAGAGTATGCCAAAAGTGAAATAAGCGGATGGACCATTTGAGGCGCAGTCACGGTCGACATTTGCATGAAATAATCTTCAAACATTAAATTATATGGACCGTACTATCGATTCAAATAAAGATTTCATGCATTTTTTAGAAATTTATGTGTTTTATTTTGAAAAGCTTTCCTATAGCTCTTAAAAAATCACCCTTTATATGTTCATTTGAGTATTTAGATGTGGCTACTGCAAACCAAAAAAAATTAAATGCAACTATTTATTTTTTAAGTTATAACGAATTAAAAGATGTACCAAAACACACATGCTTCACACAGATTAGATAAGCAAAGCGAAGAAGTGCTTTTGTTTCGGAAAACAACAACAACGGGCCAACACTTAGTGCACTCTCTGCTCAGTCGCCACTTGATCCGAATGAGTGGAGTGAGTGGTTCTCCATGTAGCTTTCCCTGTAAATAGACGATCAGCGGGAAAAAAAACTTCTACTCATGTTTTGTTTTTGCTCTAACTGCAATTTTTAGCTGGATTGGCTGATCGATTTTCGACAACTGGGCGAACCTTGTATAATTTAATGTTTAAAGCTGATTTCATGTTAATGTTGACCGTGGATGCGCTTCTAATAATTCATACTAGAGATGATAAGCGACTTTTTCATTTTTCGAGACAGGGCTCTACTCTTGATCTTCCTACTGAACCCGTAGTAACATCGGTTTTCAAGAGCAATTTTTCTTCGGATTTCCATACTTGGTGTAGTTGCCCCTAGCTTTCATTGTTCCCAGGTAGACAAAAACCTTGCCAACCTTAAAGCTGTATTCTCCCATTCCAACAGATTGCACAAGACGCAAAGACTCACTGCTCGTTGATTATTAGCACTTCGTCTTTTCCTCTACCGCTAAACACATCAGTTTTGCTTGTCTATCTCTAAAAACGCCTTGCTCACCGCCCGTTCGTTTATGCCGATAATATCAATATCATCGGCATATTAAAGAACCCTTAAACCTTCTATACATATTTAATAATCAGCATTATTTATCGGTCAGTCAATGGTTAAGGTTAGAGGAACGATAGGCATGGTATGAGCAAATGAAAGTTAGCTGCCGCTTTAGCGTTTGCCTTCGACCCAAGGTTTCACAACTAACCTCTTACTTATTTCTTTTTAGCGGGATCGCGACATTGCGTTCGAGCATGTCTTCATCATCGGTTACTGGTGTGCAACAGGGCATTAGCTTGGGTTCGCCTTTTTGCGGGCTTGTGCCAAGTCCCTACGTTGGAGTTTCTGTTGCATCATCGACCACACTGCCATCGACCTCGCATTCGGTTCTGACCATAGCAGGGCCGAGCTTGGCGCCATATTCTCCAAAGACGGGGCTCTGGCTAAAGTAAGAACAAAGTTTCAACACAACTTGTCTGTCGCCTAATAATATTACTTTTTACTTACAGCTCTCCCGCCTCGACTATGCCAACGGCAGCCACGACTTGCTCTTCAGCGACCTTGGTGGTGTCAAGTGGAAGCGCTCGCCCAACTCCCCCGCCCCTGAATGTTGTGGGTAACGCGTCTCCAGCGCAAAGAGCTGCTGGTAACGCAATCTCACCACATGCTTCAGTTCATACCGGTGGCAGTGGACAGATGCCTGCTTCAAACTTTCAGACTGCGTACTTCACAGCTCCCCTACCCCCACCGCCATCCTCACCAGCAGCAACTGCCATCTCCGCCCCGGCTAATAGCAGCTCCGTTGCCCAAATGCCAATTGTGTCGCACACATCGGCTGCCATTGCTACGACGGCGACGGCCACCACGTCTACGGCAGCTTCGAGCGTAGCTGTCACGGCTTCCACGGCGGCTGCCACAGTATCGAATACACTTACCGCCACACCACATCCATTTTCTGCAGAATCTCTCTTTCAGCCAAGCAAAAGTAAGAAGTTCAAAAGCCCAATTTTTGCTAAAGCTAAGGAATATTCTTTTCTATCTATAGATGATCAAGCGGATTTGCTCCGTCGCGAGCTAGATAGCCGGTTCTTGGATCGGTCTGGCTTGGCCGTGCCTCCAACACCGCCGTCTTCCACATATATGCGACAAGAGTTGCACCATCACCAGCATCAGCATACGCATTTGCACCAGCACCAGCACCAACAGATGTTGCCAGCAACATCCATCTCAGCAACAACCTCGGCAATGCCCAGTGCACCACCGACTCCAACGCAGATGTTTCCGCCGCCGCTTTTTAAAGACATTCCTAAAATCTCTGCTGTTGATCCGCAGTTCTATCGCGCTGGCATCGGACTTCCTCCTGGATATACGGGCTACAGTTCCGCAGGTCTTCTGCATGCCGGTTTGGGTGGGCCAACTCCTTTTATGCCACCCAATCATTTGACCTCATTTGCTCCTAAGGTAAGACTCTCTATCCATCGATAAGCTGGGCTTTCCACTGTGACTGTGATCTAATTCTAAACCGTAAACATTCTAAATCATTAACCTTTATTAACACAATCTTAAACACAATCGTCTGGTGAATATGTTTCCATATATAACCATATAAAAATTGCGGCAACTATTAAATTATTTAAACGATATACGGAATTTGTAACACATAGGCTTGGACTAAACCGCAGGTCCTTCATGGGCTATCGCCAAATCTGGTTCCAACAAGATAGACACTATATATTAGAGGACATTTTTTTTATTTATTTGTCTTTCCTTCGCTTTCACTTACTTAGCAATTTCACCAGATTCGCACGCATTGACCAATGACGACGAAACCTGTGAACGGAGTTTGATTAGTACTAGATTATAGGCCATCATGTTGTTGTTTTTTAATGGTTGGAAAGTTTCGTATTGTAAAAGGTTTAACTGTTGACTTCCCATTGACCGGGTTGCGTTGGACACTGCGTCAGTTCCGGGACGAAACGTGAGAAAGTAGTTCGGAATGCTGAACTAAAAAATCAATTTTACATTTTTTTTTTTTTATTTTTTAATAAATATTTTTGAATAATTTAATTTGATTAATTCTTATCGTATCTGTTATTTTACTAATTTTCTATCAAAATGTCCCTATCCAATCTACATACATAAAGCATTTAAACACTGGAATCAAATCATGCAATAACCGTTTTAAAATAATAAAGGGGAATTTCAAACTATTAAAAAAAAAAACATTAAAAATTTTAAAAATTCCAAGTTTAAATTAATTGCACACTTTCCCAGTCCTTGCCAGGTAAGCTTATGCCCAATGGTTTATTTCTGGAATAGAAACCGGTACTGAGCCGAACCGAAACTGAACAATACTGAACTGCTAAATTGTTCCTATGGGAGCTATGAGATATAGTCATCCGATCAGTTCGGTTCCGACATATTAGTAGTGTGCAGCAATAAGAAGACTCTGTGCAAAATTTCAGCTCGATAGCTTTAAAACTGAGAGACTAGTTCGCGTAGAAACAGACAGACAGACGGACGGACAAAGCTCAATCGACGCAGCTCGTCACCCTGATCAAGAATATAGTATATATAGTTAATGGGGTCGGAAATGAATATTTCTATGCGTTGCAAACTTCTGGGCAAAATTATAATACTCTTGGCAATGGTATAAAAAGTAGGAAAAGGCAATGTCGAAGCGCAAATCTATTCGTCAAATAATTTTGACACATATCCTCGATTTTGCAGTATGTGTATGTGGCCAATATCTGGAATCTCTCAGAGTTATAGAGGCTATAAAAAACGATGCATACCTATCGGAGCCGCATGCGCAGTTTGATTACATAATGTTGAAATATTCAAATGAATGTTAGGGCCCTGTTAACTAACGTAAGGAAGGTTATTAAACACTTATTCCCCTGAGTAACGGGTATATCGAAGTCGGGCAGGGCCGACAGTCTTTTGATCATAACTCGTCAACCGTTCATCCGATTTTTACCAATTCTTTGGCGGATCGATAAATAATCCTGATTACTAATCCTGATTTTTTCCCATACACGTCAAACCTCTCTCTCTCTTACCATCTCTGAGATCTGTTCGTTCGTTCGGACAGACGGACATGGCCATATTGACTCGGCTGTTGATGCTGATCAAAAACAAATATACTTTATGGGGTCGGAGATGCTTCCTTCTGGCTGATACATACAACGCCTCCAAACTTTGTATTTTTTAGTTTGCTATGCTTTCCCATGATTCTGCCAAGTTTGGTCGAAATCGGACATCTATATAGTATAGCTGACATACTAAAGTAGAGTCAGAAAAGAAGTCTTATTGGGAAAATCTTGTTTGTTTTCAGTGGATATGCCCTTCAAATTAGTTAGAAAACGTGCTGCAAGGGTATACAAACTTCGGCCGAGCCGAAGTTAACTTTCCTCTATTTTTTAGTATGCTAGCTTTCCCATGATTCTGCCAAGTTTAGTCGAAATCGGACATCTATATAGTATAGCTGTCATACTAAAGTAGAGTCAGAAAAAAAGTCTTAGTGAAAAAAAATTGTTTGTTTTCAGTGGATATGTCCTTCAAATTAGTTCGAAAAACGTGCTGCAAGGTTATACAAACTTCGGCCGAGCCGAAGTTAACTTTCCTGAATTTTTTTTCAATTGGCAAATAATTTTTTGAACTTAGGGACAAAAATCTAATTTCTTAGAAAAGATCATATTTTTCATATTGTATTCAAAATAGAGCTATCTTAAAAACCAGTACCAAACTTTGGATTCGGTTTTTGGTGATCATTATTAAATTCAGCTTACGTAGAAACTATTTTGGTTTTGAATAGGTTAATTAATGGGGCTGCACGACTTAAACATGTGAACAAACCTATTATGCAAATATCTCTTGACCTGACATGAAGGGGGAAATCGGACAATTTATCAGGAAATACATAAGTTTTAGATTATTAGATAAGATTTTTTATACTCTGTGCCGTAGGTACATAGAGTATTATCTCAGACTAAATTTCTCCGACCCCATAAAGTATATATATTCTTGATCAGCATCAACAGCCGAATCGATATAGCCATGTCCGTCTGTCTGTTCGTATGAACGCACAGATCTCAGAGATGGTAAGAGATAGAGGTTTGACGTGCATGGGACAAAAACTTCTTATATCTGCAGTCAGATCAAGCTTATTTTCAATTTTGAAATTGTTCTCCCGCCCCCGTAAATTAAAAAACGTCATATCTCCTACAGTTTTAAAGATAGAAGGTTTGTACCTTCTAGACATATTTAGTAATCAGGATAACTTATCGAATGGTGAAGATAGGATGAACGGTCATTCGGTCATAGTCGTTCTTATATTTGCCTTAAAGTAAACAAAATAAGGCACATATCAGAGAACTGCATGCGGTGCTGTTTGTTTGACTTTAAGTATACTTATCGAAAATGCGGTATGAGTAAGTATAATACTTACACCGCAAAACACCGCATTCACTGCATTACCACAATGATCGCATTTCAATATCGTACCACCGCCTACTACCGCATCTCAATACCGTAAACACCGCATTAGTACCGCAATGCTTATATATTTATTTTTTCGAAGAATCCTGGATATGTGTTTTCGTAGCTCAGTGGGTGTGTGTACGGTTCAAGTAACAATACATGAAACTGTTTTTGGGTTCAAGACCCAGAATTTTTTTTTTAAGTGTATGCATATATTTGATGCATCGGGTGGTGTGCAGGAAGTCCGTGGGTGTTCGACTCCACCTCAGAATTAGAAATAAGTTTTTTGTATAAAAACTTTTGCTCAACCGGCCTCTTTCGCTAGCAATTTGCGCCAGCTCTGAACTAACTAGCCATGAAAAGGACTCTCCATCTTTGCCGTTCGGACTGGGCTATAAACTGTAGATTCTTCTCTTTCCTTTGAGCGTAAACTACAAGCACACAAGCCAAGAGATATTAAGGGAAGCTCGGCCATGGCTCTTTGGGATGCTGTTTCGGGCCAAATATAATATAAAATATTTTTTTCTTTGAGTCAGCCATTGTTGACTCCTAAAAAAAACAAGTCTTAAAAAAATTGTTAATGGTAGCGTGTTCATTTTATTTTTTATTTATTAACCAATTCTTTAGAATTTAAGTGTGACTAAAGTTTTTTAGATAGCAGTGAAGAAAAATGATGCTGTCCACAGTCTTCGGGCCGAGTCTATTCCTCTTCTCCGTGATAATGTTTTCCGCCAAAGAAAACTCACGCTCTGCTGCTGCACTACTTGCTGGTATTGCGTGCACATGAAAAACCAATTTTGAAAGCTTAGGATAATTTTTCTTATTTTGTCTCCACCAAGCGACCACGTCGAAGTCCTCCGTCATTCTTACGTTGTCTCGCGCATATCTATCAATTTCTTCTTGAACATCCATCTTTCGCCACGTAAAAAAAAAAATTTCTACGGGACTTGAACCCACACATTTTTAATCAATTGTTTCAAGATTCGTCCACATACCCACTGAGCTACGAACACACACACTAAAAGTAAACACACGTTACGGAAAAGTAAATATATGTATAAATTTGCCTTTGGTTTAAAAAATGCGGTACTAATGCGGTGTTTACGATATTGAAATGCGGTAGTAGGCGGTAGTACGACATTGAAACGCGGTATTAGGCGGTGACACGATATTGAAAATGAAGTATCAAATTGTTAGAATAAATTGAATATAATTTTTGCCCTTTATAAATGCGTACGCGTTATATTTTGTCCGGGAATATAAATTATATTATATCAATATTCATAATAAATTTGTGAATTTGAGGTGGCAAAAAATTGCGGTACACCGCTGCAGTTCTCTGGCACATATCAGTTTCTTTTAAAAAACTATATTTATTTCAAAAGGAAATTAAGAAGAAAATCCGAATTCCGGTAGACAGGCAGCACCTCAGCCAGCACCTAACGGTGTTGCCTAAGGTTCTCCAGGATCCATGTCACGGTCGCCATGATACGTCGTTCTGATTCCCAATGTCGTTAGGATCCAATTTGATTCCAAATAAATACACTTGAAGTTTAGTTTTTATACTCTGTACCTTAGGTACATAGAGTATATTAAGTTTGTGCAAAAGTATGTAATAGCCAGAAGGAATCATATCCGACTCCATAAAGTATATATATTCTTGATCAGCATCAACAGCCTAGTCGATATAGCCATGTCCGTCCGTCTGTATGTCAGTCTGTCCGTCTGTCTGTCCGTATGAACGCACAGATCTCAGAGATGGTAAGAGATTGAGGTTTGACATGTATGGGACATATGCTTCTTATGTCTGCAGGCAGATCAAGTTTATTTTCAATTTTGGTCACGCCCCCTCCCGCCCCCGCAATTAGAAAAAACTCCCACAGTTTTGAAGATAGATGGTTGCTTCTGGATATATTTTGTAATCGGGATAACTTATCGATCCGCCAAAGGAATGGTGAAGATCGGATGAACGGTTGTCGAGTTATGATCAAAAGACTGTTTGTAGCTGCTACTGCAGCATCAAAATTTATGCTGAGTGTATAATTTTGTTGATACAGAGTATGTTATAGTTGGGCTTGACCGACTTTCTTTCTTGTTTAGCCTTGCAGATTGTATGTTTATATGCTATCTGCTCCTTCAGCTTGGAAGCTTTCTACACAAAGCTTTGCACGAAGTCTTATAGTACATGAACGCTTCACATTTGTTGGAACCGGCCGGATGACTAAAGCCTATAGCTGCCATAGGAACGATCGGTCGAAAAACTAGTTCTAGTCAAATCAAACATCTATGTAGTATAGCTGTAATAGAAAAGTTGTCAGTAAAGTAGTCTTATTGAGAAAAACTTGATTGTTTTGGATTGTGGAAGTTTCCTTCAAATTAGTTAGAAAGAGAGCGTAAGCTAAAATTTTAGATGTAAACTAGTATTATCTGCAGCAGATCAAGTTTGTTTCAAATTTTGGCCACGCCCCCGCAATAAAAAATTTGTTAGCTATCGAGCTCAGATTTTGCAGTATAGGGAATCTGGCCAATATGTACAATCTCACAAATTTTCATAAAGATCGGATAATAAATGGCAGAGTTCAAAAAACGTTGCATACTTATCTGAGCCGCATGAGGTTATTAAACACTAATTGCCTTGAGTAACGGGTATTTCGAAGTCGCGCAGGGCCGACTTTAACTTACGCTCTCTCAAACCGGCTCGAACCGGGAACTCCGACTTTTATTTTACTATGAACCGAAACTCTTTAGAAATAAGAGCTGAACCCGAACCTGTTCCGAATCTTGAATTTTGGTTCGCTCCAGCAAAAATGGTTGACATCAAAAAATTTGACCTTCTGCTTCATCGTCTTTATCTGTTATCTAGTTGGTTTTAAGCGACTGAGTTTTGAAATGGGCAGGAAGTGTAATAAAAAACCTAGAATAGAATTTAGAACTTCTTTTAAAATCCACATCCAAAATGGCCGCCGCAATTTGGAAAAATCGTTATTGTATCATCAAAAGTAATTCAGAGCATAGTTTTCGTTGGTCAAGAGTATGATATAGTCGCGCTTGACCGAATTTCTTTCATGTTAATCCTCCATCTTCGAAGATCGAGCTGCCACAAATGAAGCACTGCATTATTATTTTTCTTGCATTTCCCCAGCATTATTTTGCCTAATTCTTTCCGAAGCGCGTCCGCTCAGTTTAACACATTTAATTATTATGCCAGCTCTACAACAAGCTATGTATATTAGTTATATCTGAAAGTTGTTGCAAATTGTATGCTCTTTAATTAATAATGTTAAACAACTGTACTTAGGTCTCAGGGGAACAAGAAAAATGGAGAAATACTGAAAACTGAATTTTTTATCGTTCCTAATCTGAAAACTAATACCCGCACAGAAAATTTATTACAAGCAAAAAGAAATGTAATGTTTTTATCTTAGTACTTTGAAGCGTGTCAAAAAGCAATAGTTTCAAAGATACAGAACAATTCCTTGTCCAATATGGCTTCCCGTTCCCAATGACACTTATTTGAACTTAAGCCTTTTAGATAGTCCCCTTCCACTTCTGGCTGGTCAATATTTTATGCATCGACAAATTCTAATTTGACTTTACTAATAAGAGTTTTATAATAATAAAAAATACTCTCCGGATAGTACACATCTGTCTCTGGATAGTACACATTTTTCGTTCTTATAATCAACCAATCACCACAATCATATGCAAATTCTACGTCTATATATGCAGAACACTCAGTCGATACTATCAACGCCCTATTCCAATAATATCCCCACAACAACATCAAACATTGACCCATCCAAATCCTCACAGCCCAGTTTAATGGTACGTTTATATCTATTTTCATATCGCCAAACTCGAATTAATCTTTGAAATCTATGTCACTACTTTTTTAACTTTGAACAGAAAACAGGCCGGTGGAATGCCATGCATGTCCGCATTGCGTGGGAAATTTATTATCATCAGAACAAGCAAAGTTCAGATAAAGCCGCTTGTCCTCCTGCAGGAAGCTCTAGTTTTAACAACAGTGCAAATGTGAATGTTGGCACTCCCAACACGCCTATCAACCCGGGTAGTATGGGAAGTGGGGCTGGTGGAAGCGGCAGCGGAAGCAACACTCCCGTGAGCAACGTTGCTTCATCGGTGTCTGGAGGAGGAGTCGTTGTAGGCAGTGGACCGACTCCGCCAATTGGCATTAAGGCTTCCCCGACTCTGGCTCTTAGTACAGCGTCACCGCACCTTCTCCATCGCGCAGGTGAACTTCCGACAGCAGCCGCGTTTGCCAACGCATTGCCAGGACGGTCCCCATTCGATTCTTCCCCATTGGCTGCCAGCTTTATTGGAGCGCCACCTAGTCATATTGGTAAGTGGACTACTTTCAAGACTCTTGCAAACAACTAAAATATCATCGGCAGGCACCGCTGTTTCCCCATTTGGACGCTACGTGGCACCATTTGGATTCACCGGGCTGACACATTTTGGGCGCGACATTTCATTAGATGCATGGAGGTAAGTCGAGATTATATCCAAGCTTAGCTTTCTAATTGTCATTCCATGTTCACTTTGCTATAATTGAGCTGCACATTCCACTGAAGGAACTTTCACCATGCATACTTCTTCCTCCCAATAAGGTTGATGTTAAATTTTAAAATATCAATATTGAAATCAAATGTCAAACAGAGAACTGCAAAACGTACCAAAAACGTAGACGTATACGTATTGCTTCAAATGCTTCAATGCGTATCCAGTCAAAAAACGTATGCGTACTTCAATACGCATTTTTGAAAAAGTACGTATACTAGGGCGGGTCAATTTGTTCGAGTCAAAAAAAAACGTGGTAAGCGTCCACCAGAATCGGAATCTACGAAGAATTCTAAGAAGTTTTCACCAAGAAACTATGTGTCTAAAATCAATTCCGCTGAGAGCCATAAAGATTTTAGGTTGAGTTAGTTGAACAACATTATAAAAGTAGGCGTGGCATGTGATTATTAACATTTTTAAGCGTGCTGTTATTCCTAAAACTGTAAACAAAATTTGAACAACAAAATAAAAGTAGGCGTGGCATGAGAGAGGGTTAACTTTACGGAAAAATTCAAAATTTCTTTTTTTGATCAAAAAGAATTTTAAAAAATTGGGAAAAATACTATATAAAGCTAGAGCCCTCTACCGCCTCCATAATCGAATTATAGCAGTGATTATAAAACTCAATTTTTATAAAATTTATGTTTTATTTTTATTTGTTAGTTTTTAAAGCCTTGAAGTTGTGCGAATGTATGTAACAGGGAGAAGGAAACATTTCCGACCCCATAAAGTATATATATTCTTGATCAGCATGAACAGCCGAGTCGATATAGCCATGTCCGTCTGTCCAACTGTCCGTCTGTCTGTCTGTCTGTCTGTCTGTCTGTCTGTCTGTATGAACGCGTCGATCTCAGAGACTATAAGAGATAGAGCCCCAAATTTTTGCATCAAGGTAGACTTATGCTGTACGCAGATCAAGTTTGTTTCAGATTTGGAAAATTCCACCCCGTCCCCCTTTTATCCCCAAAAAACCTAAACCTCCTCTAGAAATTTTAGACCTAAAAAGCCGCCAGATCCATAATTTTCAAGTTAGAGCCTCGTGGTTTAGTGTACATCAAGCTAGGCCCAATATCTATCTATTCTCAAAAGTACAATCAGATCGGACAAAAAACACCGGAGCTATAAGCGAAACAGTTGAGCTGATAAGAGCACCCCCCCAGTTGTTGGTCAGGACTAGAAAAGTGTTGCCTACATTTAGGATGACATCTTCAAAAAATCAAAAGCAAATAAATGAAAACAAATAAACAGGGTATTTTGTGGTCGGGAAACTCGACTGCAGCGCCCTTACTTGTTTAGACTCGATTTGCGGATTTTTGGAACGACTTTCCAAAGTCACTGACATCACATCCTCTCGATTCTGCGGCATTACGCATCGTGAGACATGTGTTCGGTTCCTTGAATGTGCGATGGAATTGCTGGATCTGGCAGTGGTATTTCAGCAGAATTTACTACTGTGGGCAAAAAGGTGAATTTGTTTGTAGAATGAAAAATCTTTATTTATTCTTCTCCAGATAAAATACACTTATGCCAACGTTTTTTCCAATCCTCGAAACATGCCAAATAGTCCCTTTCCGGTATAGCCATCAGCGCTTTCTTCGATTTTGCTTTTATCTCCTCAATCGACTCGAAACGCGTTCCCCGAAGTGGTCTCTTGAGTTTTGGGAATAGCCAGAAGTCACACGGAGCCAAATCAGGCGAATACGGTGGTTGTGGAACGATATGCGTCGAATTTTTGGCGAAATGGTCACGAAGAACGAGTGCAGTGTGAGACGGTGCATTATCGTGATGCAAAAACCAAGAGTTGTTGGCCCATAATTCTGGACTTTTTAGACGAATTGCTTCACGCAAACGACGCATAACGCTCAAATAATATTCCTTATTAACAGTTTGGCCGGATGGAAGGAATTCATAGTGCACCACACCACGAAAATCGAAAAAAACTGTCATCATGACCTTGATTTTTGAACGACTTTGACGTGCTCTTTTCGGTCTGGCCTCGCCTTTAGCACGATATTCGCTTGATTGGTCGGTTGTTTCAGGGTCGTAAGCATACATCCAAGTCTCATCTCCCGTAATCATGCATTTGAGCTTGTTCTGATAGTCAGAAAGCATTGTTTCACACACATCAACGCGATGACTTTTTTGCAAGAAATTGAGAACTTTCGGTACCAAAACGAGATTTGACTTTTCGTAGGCCCAAATGGTCTTTCAAAATGGTTTTCACAGATCCTTCTGATATTCCGATCATATCAGTTAGGTCTCTAACAGTCAACCGACGATTTTTGCGCACTAATTCCTCCACTTCATTGACGTGTTGGTCATCTGTTGACGTCGATGGTCGTCCGGAGCGCTCCAAGTCATCCACACGTTCTCGACCCTCTTTGAAGTCTTTGTACCACTTATAAACATTTTTTTGTGACATGGTAGAATCACCAAAGGCCTTCCGCAACATCCTCAACGTTTCCGCAGCCGAAATTTCATTCCGCAAACAAAATTTGATGGCACTTCTCTGCTCAGACATTGTAAAAATCGAAAAATGCACTCTTGGTCGTTTGGAAAACATAAGCATAAATATATTACTGATAATGACATTCACATGAAATTTGGCACAGATGTCATCAACAGTCCTGCCAACTCAAGAAAAAAAGAACTAGTCCGAATTGTTAGGCCCGCGAAGTTTAAATTGACCCTTACACCTTACTTTTTGCTCACAGTAGTATGTACTCCAACAAGTGCACGTGTGGGATGCTTGCAGTAAATGGCGGTTCAAATAAAATGTCATTATCCAAGTCAAGTAAATGAATATAATCTGTGCAATCGAAATTGATGCGATTCTTCTTATAATTTCTGAGCTTAGCTGGATCATATAATTTCTCGCGATAATACATTATTTTATTAATAGCTCTTTCGCGGACTGATTTCCTTTCATCGAAAAGCATTTCCAACAAAATATTTTTTGCATTGTTTGGATTCACAACTTCTCGAAGGTTTAGTGGAAAGAACTGCGTTGACTGACTAAATTAAATAAAAGTTTACTGCCATATACCACTGAATTATAAAATTTGATGTTAAAATACATCGGTATGTAAACTTTCATAATGAAATTAGCCAATATTTTTAAATTTGTCGAGAATGAACAATTTGTCCCGGTTTCATGCTGGCAAGATCTTCTGGACACAAGCCTTCCGATACAGCTTTAGCTATTCGATAGAGATATAAAACGTCAGTCGAAAGGCTTTTTTCATCTTTATTATCCATAGGTGGAAATGAAATGGGTTCTAAGTGAGGTATAGCCTACTTTCCTTTTGTTGTTTAAATTTTGTTTACAGTTTTAGGGATAGCAGCACGTTTAAAAATGTTAATAATCACATGCCACGCCTACTTTTATAATGTTGTTCAACTACCTAAACCTGAAATCTTTATGGCTCTCAGCGGGAGCTAGGAATTGATTTTAGACACATAGTTTCATGGTGAAATTTTCTTAGAATTCTTCGTAGATTCCTATTCTGATGGACGCTTTTGGCGAAAAAAAAATTGACCCGCCCTAACGTATACGTATACTTCATAGTGCGTATGCGTATTTGTTCTACGTTTACGCATACGTCTTATGTACGCACACTACGTTTTTATATTTGAGGCATACTCACACTACGCCTAATTTCTGTGCGTATACGCACTTTTTTACAAAATTTTTAACACCCGGAAAAATTTGATAATCATGTAAAATATTAGTTTAATTAGTTGGGAAAACATCGTAGTTATCGAGCAAATTATCATCTATATATATAAAAAAAGTGAATGTTTGTCTGTCTGTCTGTCTGTCCCTTATGCCTGCCTTAACCGTTCATCCGATAGCGATGAAACTTTGGGAAATGGCTGACCGCTTGCCCGGGAAGGTTTCTAAGTTGGAGAAGTGGCCGGGATATGGTCCAAAAACCGCGAAATTTGCAAAATTCTACCGTTCATCCGATTGCGATATAACTTTGGAGAATTGTTGAGTGCTTGCCCGTGAAAGTTTCTAAGACTGGACTTACACGGTGAAGTAAACTTCGTGAAGTTTTTGAAAAAATTTTAGTTTGTAGAAGAGAGGTGTAGAGGGGCAAGCGACGCCACTACACCTCTTTCCTACAAGCATGAGCTTTTTGAAAAACTTCATGAAGTTTGCTTCACAGTGTAAAACCCGTCTAAGTTGAGAAAGAGGGCGGGATATTGTCCAAAAACCGCGAAAATTTCAAAATTACACCGATACCGATGAAACTTTGGAGAATGCACAAACGCTTGCCGGCGAAGGTTCCTAAGTTGACTTAATGGGCGGGAAATGGTCCAAAAACCGCGAAATTTGCAACATTATACAGATCATCCGATTGCTATAAAATTTTGGGGAATGGTTGGCGCTTGCCTGTGAAAGTTTCTAAGTTAAATTAATTTGCTGGAAATGGTCAAAAAATCGCGAAATTGCCAAAACTTTACCGCATGCACGCATGCCCGCGAAGATATCTAAGATCCGTTGGTAATTGGAAAATGCTGATAAACGGTTCAAAATTCTTATTTTGGTAATTTTTTATTTGAGCCTAGATTGTTATGAAGATTTGATAGACGGTAAATGTCGACTGGTCTATAGGAGGTGTAAAAATGTTTTCATTTAAGTTTAGATTATAAAGCGATTTAAAAAGGTTCAAAAGTGGTTCAGAGCCATATCTCAGAAATTATTTAAGTATGATAAAAATGTGGCAATTTGGCAAATTCTAATTTTGAAAAACCAGCTGAGCTTCATATAATGTATCCTTCCGCACCTTGACTTTAATAATATGGCTTGCAGAAAATTCAAAAGAATAATTTTTACTAAATTTTGACTTAAGCGCACTACAACTCTGGAACTACTCAATCAGTTTTAGTAAACTCTTATCTATATAAAACCTTAAGAACTTCCTCATAAAAAAAAAAAATAAAAAATAAAGCGGTTCAAAAGTTAACGAGCTTTGTCTGGGCCACACGATTCTGAACCACTGTGTGCATTTTTGATGCTAATCAAGAATATATACTTTTTACGGTCGAAGATACTATTTACTGGCATGCTATATTTGCACAAACATTATTTATTCCTTTGGATCAGAGTATAAAAATATTGTCTAAATTACTGCTCACGAAAGTACCGAGGATAAGTTTCGATTAAAATTAACTCATAACAAGATACAGTGACTAACTAAGTATATTGCTAAGTAAAACAATAACACAATTTGACGAAGAGCCTTACATTTCCTATAGAAATACGAAGTACGCATAAATAAAGCAAAATTAAAGTAAAAATTAAGCAAAGTGGAAATGCCTACTGCTCAGTTTCAGTACGTATATAATGCGTACTTTTCCTAGTGCTTCAGCGTGCGTATACGTATTTCACCTTTTGCGTCAACGTACTACGCATAGTCAGTTTTTTGGACATGCGTAGTGTGCATATGCGTAGCCTACTATTTCTAATGCGTATGCGTACTTATAAAAATACTTAATACGCATTCATGACTACGCATTGCAGTTCTCTGATGTCAAACAGTTTCAAATCAAGTACACAAATGATCGATGTATCGGGTAATCGCTATCGTTATAAAATCTTTTATATTACAAGTTTTCTTGAAACATCAAGAACCTGAAATAAGAACCAAAACAAACAAAGCTCACGAGCTCAGTCCCTAAAACAAAACATCTAAGTAAATCGACTTTTCAAATGTGATGCTCATTTTTCTCTTTAAGTTCAGGATAAATATAAAGGGACTCATTGGATTCTGATATATCGTCACAAAATATCGATGATCCATCTTATTCCAATTAGATATATTAAACCGGAATCAAATATTGATAACCGTACTTAACAACCAATTACAGTCTCGTCGTCGGTTCTGCCATATACGAGCTATTTCCAAGATTAAGTAAGTTAAACTTGGCGATACCAATTGATCTGTTGCTTGATAGCGCCGACTTAAGTTATTGACCTCCAATACGAGTAAATTTTCAAAGTAAAGTAACTTCATAATATCAACTCGCTTGTCTCACCATATTAACGTTGGTTGTTTTCTAATTTTGAAAAATTTTCGTGCTAATTATTAAGTGAAATAAGTCAAAAATTAGTGTATTTTTCCGACCATATCTTTTGAGCGCTATGATATCACAAAAGTGTAAATGTAGGAAAATTTAAACCACATCGGTCTATAAAAAAAATAATATTAGGATTTTTTTCAATTGAAGATAAATTTAAATAATTTTTTTAACTTGTGGAAGAACTGAAATATCTCGGAGAAATTAACATTTAATTAAATAAATGGTTAATAAATATTGCTGCAGGACCAAGAAATGTGACAAACCTCGTTCAACTCACGGGTATGCAATTTTCTCTTAAACCTGACGTGCTGGGACAACACGGACAATATATTTGAATTCAGCACCCGAAAACACGATAGGGACGTTTGCTAACTTCTCTGGTTAAAAAGTTGCCTTGTTTTTGTATCTTGTGTAATTTTTTAAATCTTAATCTGAAACTATTTTAAAAATCAATCCCTATTGGAGGAAGTTTGTGTTCTGTGGACCTTCAAGGCATTCGCTATATTGGTACCAGAATTTCAGTTTCGACTAATGGGATGTTTAGGTCGGTGTGGATACACTAATTGCGAATGTACCACGGCGCTCCTGTGAAGGCTCTAAGAATTCATGACTATAATCTTTGAAGGATGTCCACACTGCTCGCACAGGCATTTCCCTATAGCTGCGAACCATACGTCCAAACAAGTTTTATAATGCTTTTGTTCAGTAAGACTTTATATTCCAGTTTTAGGGCCGAACGGGAGCTAATAAGGCAGTGAGGCTGTTGGATTTTAGCTTTATTTGAAGTGTTTTCGAGTCTATACGTTTGCGCCTTAAGTTCACAACGTCATTTAATTGCGGAATCAAAATTGCGTTGAGGGCTAGCTGGGGACAGGTGCTTCTGTTGAATGCGAACGTCACATGCTTACATTTTTGCTTGTTGATGTTTATGCCACATGGCCGAGTGGCTGTTCCAGAAGTCTCGTTGAGTTGATTGGATATCGTGATCTGCTTAATTTTTCCGTATCATCCGCAAATGTTATTGTAAGTCGTCGGTCTGTTGGTATGTCCAGTACGGATAGAAAAGGGCCGAGAACGCTACCCTGAGACACTCGGGCTCCTATGGTGAACTTTTCCGTTGTGAATTCCATATGGCGAACTGTAAATACTAGTTTTTGACATCGTTTTCTAGGACCTTCTGTGTGTTTTTCAAAGGCATTGTCCTTAGCATGAATGTAAGACCGTCCAAACAAACGCGGTCAAATGCTTGGACAACATCTACGAAAATTGCAGAGAAGTGTTATTGGTGCTCAAACACAGTCCGAATAGCTAGCTGAAGTTAATCTGTTGACTTGCTCAATGGTCTTGTGTTTTGCTCTGAAACCAAACTGATGTGAAGGAATGATATTTTGTGCATGGGCATCCATTTTACGAATCAGTAGTTTTGATAAGAATGGTAGCAGACAAATGGGTCGATACGATGACGATTGTGTTTTATCCTTTCCTGGCTTCTGAATTACTATAATTGTGGACTTCTTTCACTGATTTGGGAAAAGCAACATCGCTGTACAGCATTGAAAGGTCTTGAGATATATGTAATGGCAGGACTTGGAAGTTCCATAATTATTTTAGGCGTCATAAGTAAGAGCGCTGCAGTCAAGTGCAGCGACTTCAACCCTGTTCGTTTGTTTTCATTTATTTTTTACCCTTGCAAAGGGAATTATAATTTTGCAACGCATAGAAATATTCATTTCCGACCCCATAAATATATATATATATATATTCTTGATCAGGGCGACGAGCTGAGTCGATTGAGCTTTGTCCGTCCGTCTGTCCGTCCGTCCGTCTGTCTGTCTGTTTCTACGCGAACTAGTCTGAGTTTTTAGGCTATCGAGCTGAAATTTTGCACTGAGTCTTATTTTTGCTGCATACTACTAATATGTCGGAACCGACCGAATCGGATGACTATATCTCATAGCTCCCAATCGGTCGGAAAACTAGTTTTAGTGAGAAAAACTTTTTTCTTTTCAATGGAAACGTCTCCAAACTTTGTAATCGTGGGTTTTCTATGCTTTTGTATAATTTTACCAAGCTTTATTAAAATCGTACAACTATATGCTATAGCTGCCATACAAAAGATAGGTCTGATAAACAGTCTTAGTTAGAGAAACTTTTTTGTTTTTAATGGTAGCATCCTGCAATTTTGTATTTGTTTGTTTCAACAAATGCTTATGCTTATGCTTTCACATAATTTTACAAATTTTTGGCCAAATCGGATGACTATATCATATAGCTCCCATACGAACGAACGGTCGGAAAATGGGAGAAAGAGTATTATTTGAAAATATTAAAACGAACTGTTGCAAGGGTATAAAAACTTCGGCACAGACGAAGTTAGCTTAGCTTTCTCATTTGAAGAATGTATACAAACTTACAGATTGGTTCGTAATTGAATAAATTAAAATTTGTTTTTGAATTTAAATGCATCCGGGTTTTGTAACAGCTATTAAAGAGTCATCCTGAAAGTAGGCAACATTATGTTGTCCTTTTAGTCCTGACTGGCAATGCGATTAAAAGCTTCTACAAGGTCAATTGTTTCGCTTATAACTCCGGTGTTTGTTGTCCAATCTGATTGTACTTTTTAGAATAGATAGATATTGGGCATAGCTTGATGAATATTAAACCACAAGGCTCCAATTAAAAAATTATGGACCAGCATGAGGTTATTAAACACTAATTGCCCTGAGTAACGGGTATTTCGAAGTCGGGCTGGGCCGACTTTAACTTACGATCTCGATTTTTATTAATTTTAATTGAAAGACAATTTTGATATGAATCGTGTACACTAACCAACCTCCTTCGGCAAGGACGGGTGTGTATCCAGCATTCTAAAAATAGAATCAGTCAATCACTTTTGTGCTGCTCGCTCTCTTGCTCTCATGTTTTTTGCCATGAGCTCTCTCAAGTGTTTATCCCGCATTCTAAAAATAGCATCAGTCAACCCCTCATGTACTTCCCCCTCGCATCTTGAAACGCGAAAAAGTTGTTTAATTTTTGAAAGTCGTGTCGCTTCTATGTATTGTATTTTTTTTGCTATTGCTTATAGCAGCAGTACGAATGATCGGTCGAAAAATAAGTTCTACTGAGAAAAACTTTTTTGTTTTAAATGGACTCGACTCCAAATCTCTTATATGTCCGATTGTTAGACTTTTGCATGATTCAACTAAGATTGGTCTAAATCGGACATCTATATAGTATAGCTCCTATAGAAAAGTAAGGTCCAAAAAGTAGTCTTAGTTAGAAAAACATGCTGGCAGTGCTAATCGACTTTAGGGCTGGGCATATTCTTGATCAGGCCTAGGAGCAAAGTAGATTATGCTTTGTCCGTCCGTCTGCACAGAGTTTTCTTTTTACTGCACGCTGCTGAAATGTGGGAATCGATCGCGTCGGACGACTTCCCTTGAAAAATTGGTCTTTGTGAGGCCAACTAGAGCTTCAATCGTTATTACCATTACAATTTCTATAACTACAATTATAATTTATTTATTTGTTATAGAAATTTCGGCTACAAGTTTAATTCACATAAAAAATTTAATTAAAGAAAATATAGTTACCTTTATTATTGTTTGTACGATATATTAAGTTAACAGATGGAAGATTACACACATGTGAATGTATTAACCAGATACGTATATTGTTATGTATGGAAAAGTGTACTTCATATATTGATATGCCATTAATTCAATACTACATAGATGTCCCGGCGAACTTTGTACCGCCTAACAATAAATTACTGTAGTGAGGTAACTTAATAAAATCAGTACAAAATTTATTAAATTCAATAGTTTAAAAAGATAATTGCTTTGATGACGCACTTAGGTTAATACTTTTTATTGAAGAACGAAATAAATAAAGCAGAGGGTTTGCCGACACGTAAGCATGGAAAAATATGCATTTTCTAAATTCAGACCACAAACATTTAAGGACTCGCCTTGTGATTTGTTAATCGTCATGGCGAATGCAAGTCGAATCGGAAATTGAATTCGTTTAACCCAAAGGGCACATCGGTTCGGATCATCGGAATCCTCGGAATGAGAACTTCTTCACCTTTTCTTATGATTATCGCCGCGTGAATCTCATTGGCCATAAATTTTCTTTTCACCAAACGCGTTCCATTGCATAGTTTTGGTTGGTTTCGATTTCGAAGCATGATGACTACCGAGCCAACCTCAAGTTGCAAATTGTGTGGTGGTAGGCCAGGCACATCCAAGGCGTGTAAAAATTGCATAGTTGGTGGCATCGTACTCTAGCCTTGAATCTTGAATGTTGGATTAAATCCATATTCTTCGAATGAACTCATTTGAAAAAAGCCGTTGTATTTTTGAGTGTTCACTAGAAAATGTCATAATTCTGGAGTTTCGCTTCGAAGCAATGAATGCAATGGCTCAGGCGGCGGTGTCAATGATGGTAATTCCTCTTTGCCATTGAGGCAACACAATCCAGGCGTTTCTCCAGCAAACTTCAATGCGCCATCATCAATCGACTTGAAATTTTGACACAATGTTCTTAACATCTTAGGCATTCAGTTAAAAAAATAAAAACAAAATGCGAAAAAAAAAATTTAAATAGCTTACCTCCCCCTTAAAAAATCACCTTATACATGGTATACATGTATATATTAAGTTTGTACAAATATATGTAAAAGCCAGAAGGAAGCACCTCTTACCCTATCAAGTATAAAGGGGGGGCCATATAAAGTGTCGGTATGGCAACACTGAATAAATATAAAAACAAACAACCGATTGCTATATGTTGATCTTGTTCCTTTAATTTGGTCCTGTACAATTTATTTCGACTACTTTTTGAACACAACATCAATCAAGTGGCCGCCTTTATTGGCCACAATAAAATGTGCCCTTTTTGCGGCATTTTCCATCACTTTTTCGAGCGTCTCAGTCGATAAAGTCGCGATTTCGGCACGAATGTTGGCCTTAAGCTCTTCAATGGTCTGTGGATCGCTGGCGTAAACCTTGCTTTTTAAATAGCCCCACAAAAAGAAATCTGGGGCGGTCAAATCTGGAGATCTGGGTGGCCAGTCAATATCGCCTCTTTTTGATACCGGCCCAAACAGTCACTTTTTGGTCGTGTAAAGGTATTTCATGGATGCGGTGTGGATTTTCCGGGCCCCATATGCGACAATTTTGCTTATTAACACCACCAGAAAGCGTGAAATGGGCCTCATCGGTCATCAAAATTTGTTGAGTTGAGTTAGCACAATTGAACGATTATTTTCGATGAACAGCGTCACTATTTCGGCACGTTGTTTTGGTGTGAAGCGTTCCATGGTCAAAATTGTACTAGATTGATGTTTCCAAAACATGTCTAACAAAAGCAATCGGTTGGTAAATGTCAAAGTTATTCAGTGTTGCCATACCGACACTTTATATGGCGCACCCTGTATATATTCTTGATCAGCATCAACAGCCGACTCAATTTAGCCATGTCAGTCTGTCTGCCTGTTTTGCATATTTTGCGATTTTTTGTGAACGCTTGGAATATACCTGCTATATACTGGTCTTTTGAACCATTTATTTAAATACTTTTTATGAGCGATTCTGTCAGGCAGAGCCGGTACAAATCCAACAAATCAAATATTTAACTTAGCTCACCAAAGTCGATTAAAGCTCTATCAATAATTGAATGCAAAAGTAGAACGAAATCAAATCTTAGAAAGGGTTTTCACGTTTTTGGCCACACAGGCGCCACCTAAAAACGTACAATTTTATTTAGATTTATATTGCTTAAGACATTACGATCAAATATATGGACTTGCCACAACTGCATCTGCATTTATTGCATTTGTTCTTTTATATTTCAATTAATTTTTCACAAACTAAAATTAAAAGGGTAATTTATTATCCTCTAAGAATGCGAGAGCTTAGCCCCGTAAAGAGTTGGAAAATGCCGGATAACGTTTCAGATTCAGTGACATTTTGCTGTTTTCTGGTCAGCCTACAGTCTCAGATGCCGCTCTGAGAATTATGAAACAATTCTCGCTGCGAGAAAATCTTCAGAGTCTCCGTACCTAGCTTTAACTAGTTTTCGATTTTTCTAAAGTGCAGTAAGTCTACACTGGGTTAAGGGGGACATTCTCCAAATAAATCATGAATTCCTGCTTCAACTTGTAAAACGTAATTTTCAGGTAGACTAAATAGATGGATTTCTGAGAACGCAATAAACTTCAGTGAGTTTTAATAACTTAAAAAATCCTTACTATATTGCAGGACAAGTGCTATGCAACGCAGTGTGGCTTATCATCCAGCAAATGCGGCTGCTCCTGCTGGTTGGCCCATAAAATCTGATGCGGCACTGGATAATGCACGTCGAGAGGCGGAAGAACGTGAACGGGAGTTGCGAGAACGTGATCAGCGGGAACGCGACCGGCAAAGACGTGAACGGGAGGAACGTGAACGCAAAGAGAAAGAAGAGAAACTTAAGCGGGAGCAACAAGAACGCGAGCGAGAACGGGAGCGTGAACGCGATCGCAAGGAACGCGAGCGCAGGGAAATGGAACGTCGTGAAATGGAACGCGAACGAATGATACAGCAGCAGCGAATTAACGAAAGCAACAAGCAGGCTGCGGCACAGGCAGCGGCAGTGGCTGCCGCATCGGCACCTGTGCGAGATCGCTCTCCACATCGCAGCGTGGGCGAGCTCAATGCGGATATTCGCATTAAAGAGGAACACCCGCGATCAAAAGAGGAGCAGGACGTGATGATGATGCGCGCTTCGGTGGCTGCTGTGGGGGGCGATCCACGCTATCATCCCTCCTCGTTGGCAGCTGCGCAAGCAAATGCAGCGGCTGCAGCCGCCCATCACCATCATGCCAATTTCATGGCAGCGGGGCGACATGGGCTACCGCCACCACCATCTCATCTTTCCCGCTCCATGATGCCCCCTGGCCTAAGTGTCGGAGGTCCTCTCACCCATTTTGCTCCACCTGGTCCGCCAGGCTGGGGCATGGATCCGTATCGGGATCCTTACCCTCCTATGCTGCGCTATAACCCCATAATGGAAGCTGCTTTCAGGCATGACGCGGAAGAGCGCCAAAAAGCGATGCACATTTATGCGGCGCAGTCAGCAGCTCATCTGCGGGGCAAGGAGCCTAGCCCTATACCACCACCTTCGGTAGGGACGTTGGGCCCTCCACCTCCACATCACCGACTGCAGCAAACGCCGGGCGTGGGCGTTGTCCCATCCGGCGCACAGGCACCGCCGCAGCCACAGCCTACACAAACGCAAATGTCTACGGGCATGGTGGGCGGAAAAGGACCGTTGCCGCCGCCACCCAACATGGGCATGCCTGTTCAGCATATGATAGCTGTCGATGCCTTAAACCATCCGTCGGTAACCACCAAAAAGGAACCCGACCATGCCATGGGCATTGTGGTGAGTGCGCCGGGCGCAGGTGTTGGACTGAACTCTGGGCCCGGCGTCGTCTTGGGCATGTCACCGGCATCCTCAGTAGCGCCTAGTCGATGATAAGCCAACTCCAACGGAATTACTATAAATAGCAAATAAGATGAAGAAATTTCTAAAATTTCGAGCACTTCCATCCCCATGTCTCATATACACAATACCCCTCCTTTGTCCTACCTCTCCCCAGCACATCCCGAGCCTGAGAGAACACCAAGAAAGTAAGCGTAACGCTTTTGTAAACTAAAAACTATACAAAATGAAATAATTATTAATTTATTTGTAATGTAATATGGTAAAATATCGATTTAGACGAGTATGGTTAATGTGAAATGACTCAATTGATCAATTGACAAATGCAAGCATTGAAATATTGAGGGAGCAACAACTGCCGACTTTCATTCGCTTTGAGACTGCGACAAGCTGCTTCCCTCTTATTCTGGCCGCTGGGGCAAACAGCACATAAATACAAAAACAAACTTTACTTATTTATAACACCTAATCTTATTAGTATTAACTAGACTTAGATTTAGGTTCGCGTATATAATTTTAGTGCATTTGTATTATTTGTATAATGTGAAATTGATAGTGGGCGCAAAAGATGTGTCGTGGAAATAACGATAATTAGATTGTATATACATTCATACACACGCATACGCAAAACAAACTCATACTATTCGGTGTATGCCATCAACAAGCAACCACAGATTGAATCGGAACACGACAACCCACAATGCACGCAATATACATACGTGGACATACATCGAAATGTATGTATATTTGTGGCACCTTCATTCCAGTCGTGCATTGTGCGTGTTTAAGGACCTATTTTCATGTATGCCGTTGATGTAAAGAAGAAAGAAAAACGATAATAGAATCATTGCTAATAACTAACATTCAGCTGTTTCAATTCTACACGTAAATAGCTCTTAGAGCAATCGGAGCCACAAATATTTTGGATCCACACAAAATATGTACATAGATGCATTATAATTTCAATTTTTGAAAAACAGTAAGTATTATTTGAAACAAAGAGCAGGTGTACTAAAATTCTCTTAGGTACTCATTTTTATACTCTGTACCGTAGGTACATAGAGTATTATAAGTTTGTGCAAAAGTATGTAACATCTAGAAGGAAGCATCTCCGACCCTATAAAGTATATATATTCTTGATCAGCATCAACAGCCGAGTCATGTGCGTCATGTCCGTCTGTCCGCGTGTCTCTCCGTATGAACGCACAGATCTCAAGGATGGTAAGAGATAGAGGTTTGACATGTATGGGACATTTGCTTATGTCTGCAGGCAGATCAAGATTATTTGCTATTTTGGCCACGCCCCCTCCCTCTCCCGCAATTTAGAAAAAACGTCATATCTCCCACAGTTTTTAAGATAGATGGCTTGTTCCTTCTGGATATTTAGTAATAAGGATAACTTATCGGTCAGTCAAAGGAATGTTGAAGATCGGATCAACGATTGTCGAGCTATGTTCAAAAGACTGTTCGCTACTGCAGAGCAATAGCAGCGCTGCTTTCAGCTGCTATTACAGCATTCAAATTTATGCTGAGCGTATAATTTCGTTTCGGGCTTGACCTACTTTCTTTCTTATTTTTCAAAGGGTTTGTGCTGTCCTGATTCCAAATCTGTTATCAGTTTTTTTCACATCACTCCCAGTTTCTAAAATGATGCGAAAAATATGAATTTAGTTTCTAAGTCGACATTTTGAATTATGAGGCCTATCTATACATATGCAACAATTCGTCTTCTTTCCACCCTTTAGGTACCCTTTCCTCTTCTTCGTAACATCTATCAGGACCGTGAAATAAGTGGTCAAAGCTAAAATCTCCAATTTGTAACATCAACTTTTTACTTTTTACTACTATTTTTATCTAAAATCAATTTCGAGCCAGCGGTTTTTAACGGGAAAATTTTTATACATGGAAACGCTAAAATATGTGACATATCATAAATAAATCTGTTGAAAGTGATGAAAAACTGCTTTGCCACCTCAAAACTAGAGTGTTTTTGGAATGCCGAGTGATTTAAGCGAGCTTTCTATGGTATTATTTTTTTTTAGAGCGATCGATCGACAAGTCAAAGTAAAATATTTTGGACTACGGCAAAAGTTGATTATTGCGCTGAACGATAAACGAAGTGTTGTGAAAAAGCTTAATGCTTTTTATCAATAAATACAAAAAGGACTCAAAGATAAACTTGTATCTAAAAATTACAAGGACTTCTTAAAGACAAACAAGAAAGAAAGTCGGTCAAGCCCGACCATAACACTGTACCAACGAAATTATTCGCTCAGCATACATTTTGATGCTGCAGTAGCAGCGGACAGCAGCCGTTCATCCGATCTTCACCATTCGGATCGATAAGTTATCCTGATTACTAAATATGTCTAGAAGGTATGAACCATCTATCTTTAAAACTGTAGGGGATATTACGTTTTTCAGAGTTCCGGGGTCGGGAGGGGGCGTGGCAAAAATTGAAAACTAACTTGATCTGCCTGCAGATATAAGAAGTTTTTCTCCCATACACGTCAAACCTCTATATCTTACCATCTCTGAGATCTGTGCGTTCATACGGACAGACAGACGGACTTGACGGACATAACGCGGCTGTTGATGCTGATCAAGAATATATATACTTTATGGGGTCGGAGATGCTTCCTTCTGGCTGTTACATACTTTTACACAAACTTATAATACTCTATGTACTCTTGCCCTTCGGATATGGACGTCGATGAAGAATTTAATTTTCAAGCACCTGCTCCAAGGCAAGAACATCCCTCAAATCGAGATCCGTACCCGGAAAGAATCGATGCACTTAATTTTGCGACGGCATGCGATAGATTCGGCATATCTGACAGAGTTGCGTCGTTTTTGGCTACAGCACTTTTTAAAGACTTGCAGAATACATTATGAAAGTTTACGTACCAATCTACTTCAATGTTAAGTCCTACAATTCAGTTGTTTACGGAAGTTCCTTTGTATTTAATTTTATACAGTCCAGTCCGACATATTTCCCAGAAACGCTTAGAAATATTGTAAGTAATGTTGTGCAGTACAATTCCTACTTTGCGCATTCTCAAAATGTACTACCGGGTGGTCCATCGAGTGTTTGGAATTTGAACTGTTCATAATTTGACTTTAAAAACTTCAAATGTCATTCGGAAAGCGACTAATATTTAATAAAATCTTTGACATTTACGAAATGGGTCGCTTTTCGCTTGAAGAAAGTTGGGAAATATTAAAAACATATTTCGAAAGTGGTGAGTCCTCGACTCGCCCTCTTTGGTCCTCGAATGTTCCGAAATCTCAATTTGTGGATCAATTCGTGAAGCGAGTTCGTGAAACTGGAATGTTGGTGGATAAACCAACCCGTGTACGTACTCGTCCGGTGCGCTGCATTGTTGCGGTTGCTGAAATTGTGCGTGAACAACCATCGACTTCAACTCGCCATCGATCTCAACAATTCGACATTTGGCGCAATTCTTTGATGCGAATTTTGCATAAAGACCTTGCCATGAAGCCATACAAAGTTCAATTGGTGCAGCAGCTAAAGCTAATTGACCATCCGAATCGTCTTCTGCGCCCTATCTTCGAAAATCGAATAATCGGCAATTATGGAGATGTGAATTGGCCGCCAAGAAGCTGTGATCTGATTCCGTTAGACTATTATCTTTGGAAGCATTTCCGACCACATAAAGTATATATATTCTTGATCAGCATGACGAGCCGAGTCGATATAACCATGTCCGTCCGTCTGTTTCTTTGCTATCTCCTCCGTCAGTTTTAAAGCTATCGCCACCAAACTTTGCACGAAGTCTTCTGGTCCAAATACGCTGCACATTTGTCGGAACCGGCCGGATCGGATGACTATAACATATAGCTGCCATAGGAACGATCGGTCGGAAAACTAGTTCTAGTGAGAAAAACTTTTTCGTTTTTAATGCATTGCATTTAATTTTGTTTACTAGCTTTCTATGCTTTTCCACGATTCTGCCAAGTTCGGTCGAAATCGGACATCTATATAGTATAGCTGTCATACAAAAGTAGAGTCAGAAAAGTAGTCTTATTGAGAAAAACTTGTTTGTCTTCAGTGGATATGTCCTTCAAATTAGTTAGAAAACGAGCTGCAAGGGTATACAAGCTTCGGCCGAGCCGAAGTTAACTTTCCTCTATTTTTTAACTACCTAGTCTACTTGGATTAAAATCGTTTTGAAAATATGCAAAATCCGAGGTCTACTAATGAGCATCTTTAAGAGTATTTAAAATTTGACGATCAACCAAGACCTGATCCGAGGATTCCCGCTCATATACAAGGAACTGAGCGACTTGTGCAATTGTGTACCAATGTATCCAGACGAACTATTAAAGAAAATCAAGACTCCGTAACTCTACAAAGCCGAGCCAGAATACCAAGAATAGATAGCAAAAGAGACTTGAGGTCTAAGTCTTAAGTTTATTCTTCGAAAAGTTGAAGGCTATGTATTTTTTGTTTGTTTCGTTTTTATACTCTGTACCGCGCTCTGCGCTATAGATATTACCGATTTTTACCCTAAAATATTTATATCGAAATGATCGAAATATCGAATCGAACGAAATATCGGTAGATATTTTTGAAATATCCGGCAACATTACTATTTACCAGCAAAGCACCTATTTTTTCTATATATTTGGGCCTAATTTGTTTTGAGAACGATGCAAACTAGTTTTCCTTCACTTTCAACAGATGGGCAAAAAGTAAGTGAATTTGTTTGTAGAATGAAAAATCTTTATTTATTCTTCTAAATCTATTTCATCCACTTCAAAGTAATCCCCTCCTGATAAAATACACTTATGCCAACGTTTTTTCCAATCCTCGAAACATGCCAAATAGTCCCTTTCCGGTATAGCCATCAGCGCTTTCTTCGATTTAGCTTTTATCTCCTCAATCGACTCGAAACGCGTTCCCCGAAGTGGTCTCTTGAGTTTTGGGAATAGCCAGAAGTCACACGGAGCCAAATCAGGCGAATACGGTGGTTGCGGAACGATATGCGTCGAATTTTTGATGACTTTTTTGCAAGAAATTGAGAACTTTCGGTACCAAAACGAGATTTGACTTTTCGTAGGCCCAAATGGTCTTTCAAAATGGTTTTCACAGATCCTTCTGATATTCCGATCATATCAGTAAGGTCTCTAACAGTCAACCGACGATTTTTGCGCACTAATTCCTCCACTTCATTGACGTGTTGGTCATCTGTTGACGTCGATGGTCGTCCGGAGCGCTCCAAGTCATCCACACGTTCTCGACCCTCTTTGAAGTCTTTGTACCACTTATAAACATTTTTTTGTGACATGGTAGAATCACCAAAGGCCTTCCGCAACATCCTCAACGTTTCCGCAGCCGAAATTTCATTCCGCAAACAAAATTTGATGGCACTTCTCTGCTCAATTAAATCAGACATTGTAAAAATCGAAAAATGCACTCTTGGTCGTTTGGAAAACACAAGCGTAAATATATTACTGATAATGACATTCACATGAAATTTGGCACAGATGTCATCAACAGTCCTGCCAACTCAAGAAAAAAAAAAACCTGCCCGAATTGTTAGGCCCGCGAATTTTAAATTGACCCTTACACCTTACTTTTTACTCACAGTAGTATGTCACATATTTTAGCCATTCCATATTCGGTCTGGCTCACATTAAAGTAAACACCTTCCGAAGTTTTAACAAGAAAGAAAGTCGGTCAAGCCCGACTATAACATACTCTGTACCAAAAAAATGTGTCTTTTGATCATAACTCGAAAACTGTTCATCCGATCTTCTTCATTCCTTTGGCGGATCGATAAGTTATCTTTATTACTAAATATGTCCAGAAGAAACGAACCATCTATCCTAAAACTGTGGGAGATATGACGTTTTTTCTAAATTGCGGGGGCGGGAGGGGGCGTGGCCAAAATTGAAAATAAACTTGATCTGCTTGCAGACATAAGAAGCATATGTCCCATACATGTCAAACCTCTATCTCTTACCATCTCTGAGATCTGTGCGTTCATACGGACAGACAGACAGACGGACAGACGGACGGACGGACAGACGGACATGGCTATATCGACTTGGCTGTTGATGCTGATCAAGAATATATATACTTTATGGGGTCGGAGATGCTTCCTTCTGCCTGTTACATACTTTTGCACAAACTTATAATACTCCATGTACCTTCGGTACAGAGTATAAAAACTGGCTTTTTACAATAACCTTCAAAGACAGTTCCTTGCACTTTATTCAAAAAGTATTGAGCACAGGCCTTGAGACACATAAGTTAAATTAAATACATTCACAGTTTCTCGCTTTTTATCGCTTCTAAACGGTGCCTTTTTACTTGTCTGAAGCTTTTGTTATAATTGAAAGTCGTCTGATTTTAAGACTTGGCGCACATTAATATTAATTCGCGAATCTTGCACATAATTGTCAAAGGGTGTCCAGAAGTGATCACCACTTATATTTCGATATAAATCAATATCTAACGCAGAGGTATCAAGACGTTCGTCGCCTGAGAGAATAGCTGGCGTATTCCAAGGTGATTCCGAAGCATACATAACCCGCGGAACTGCGTGATAGCAGAGACGGGACTCATTTGCCATAACTAAGACATCTCCGCTTTTTAGATACAGCGCATCAGGTTTTTCATCCAAGGTTCTTCCCCCAATCAGAAAAATAGCGGTTTGCCCGAAGCTGAAAGAAATAATGGAGATACAAATACATAAGACAATTGTTAACGAGAGCGTAAGTTAAAGTCGGCCCTGCCCGACTTCGAAATACCCGTTACTCAAGGCAATTAGTGTTCATACAGACGGACGGACGGACGGACAGACGGACATGGAGTTATACTGAATGAGATATGAAGTCAAACGCCCAGCCCCTTAATATAAACTTTAAACGCGCTTTTCTCAAAACGCATTTTTTTAAGTCGGTGACGGCGATAACTTAGAAATTTGCTGACCGATCTGTTTGAAATTTTCACATTTCTTACATATATATTTGACCTTCAGCCAACGATCCACTTTTATTTATTTTTATACCCTTGCAAAGGGTATTATAATTTTGCCCAGAAGTTTGCAACGCATAGAAATATTCATTTCCGACCCCATAAACTATATATATTCTTGATCAGGGTGACGAGCTGAGTCGATTGAGCTTTGTCCGTCCGTCTGTCTGAAAAATAGTTTTAGTGAGAAAAACTTTTTTCTTATCAATGGAAACGTCTCCAAACTTTGTAATCGTAGGTTTTCTATGCTTTTTTATAATTTTATCAAGTTTTATCAAAATCGGACAACTATATGGTATAGCTGCCATACAAAAGATAGGTCTGAAAAACAGTCTTAGTTAGAAAAACTTTTTTGTCTTTAATGGTAGCATCCTGCAATTTTGTACTTGTTTGTTTCACATGCTTTCACATATTTTTACAAATTTTTGGCCAAATCGGATGACTATATCATATAGCTCACATACGAACGATCGGTCGGAAAATGGGAAAAAGAGTATTTATTTGAAAATATTTAAGCAAGCATTTGCAAGGGTATAAAAACTTCGGCACAGACGAAGTTAGCTTAGCTTTCTCGTTTGCTTCTAACCGATTTTACAGCGACAAAATGGCGCATTTTTTAGGCTAAACAAGAAAGAAAGTCGGTCAAGCCGTACTATAACATACTCTGTACCAAGAAAATTTGTCTTTTGATCATAACTCATAACTGTACCTTCGGTACAGAGTATAAAAAGGTATTTTTACCATAACTGACCGTACAAAAAATGAAATCAATTTTTTTGTTATAAAAGGGCATCGTCGGCTGGGAGGTATAGTTCCAAACAACTAATTTTTTCTAATCCCATGTGTATCGGATGATACTACGATTTGTAATCCGGGTCACCGATTCCGTTGTTTCTTGACATTTTTTCGTACGAGGATTCATAAAAATAATTCAAATGTTATTGAACAATGATACATTTAAAGTATTGTAAAATATTCCGAAGTTTCGCGAAAAAAAATTATTTTATATGTTTTTTTATACCATACCCCTTAATAACTTGCTACCACAGCAATAAAAGCACATCATAAAGGATAGAAGTCAATCTGTAGAAAACTTACTTAACGAGTCTCGGATGCAGCAAATCGTGAAAAACTGACTAAACATAAACGGATTGTGGGAAAGCAGAGAAATCATGCGAATCCAGAAGTTGAAAGCACAGAAGTTTTCTTTCGGGTGACAATTTCTGGATGTCTTCACTATGAATCTTTGTGAGCGGCTTACCAATCATGTACATATTTTAGAAGGATTTACGGAGCTTTTGAAGAATGATTCAGGCGATGTTGACCATGTGGATAATAAAATTGTCAAATCTATTGAATTCTACCATGATTTTTTAGATGATGTGCCACAAGCTGTTCTTATCGAGCTTATAATGTGGGAAAAATATTTAGTTTAATTCTCAACCAAAAAGTTTGATGGAAGCGCTGGATGACTACCCAAAAGAATATTATCCGAAAATATTTAAGTTGCTCAGTATATTAGCCATACTGCCAATAACAACCGCAGCTCTAGAAAGAACATTTTCAAGTTAAAAGCGTATTAAAACGATTAAAAAAGCCACCATTCTTCTGAATTTACGCTTATAAATTACATGTGATTTTTATTTCTTGTTTTATTGTACAACCGCTTAAATGATTTGGCTGCTTTGGCTATTCATCATGAAATCATGAGATGATAAAATGAGATAGCGTTTCTAATGGTATTTTAAGGATACAAAAATATGTTCCAAAATTTTGACTTCATCCACCCCATTTTGAAAAGCTATCTATGCCACTGCTGAGAGCCATTTACCGACCGATCCATACGACACTCTGGAAGCCGTAAGGCCATACAGGTACCAGAGGTACACAGAGTATATAAGGTTTGTGCAAAAATATGTAACAGCTAGAAGGAAGCATCACCGACACTATAAAGTATATCTCTCTACGTCTCTCTATATATATTAGAGTGTGTCCTCACTGTTCACTGATTGGCAAACATCGCACAACCTAAACGGTAGGAGATAGAAAGCTGAAATCGTACTAAGACGGGGTTTAGGAAAATTCCACCTGGAAAAGCGTCGGAAAAGTTTGTATGGGGAAATTTTATTTTTCATTTTTGAAACTCGGTTTGTAAGCAAAGAATGCGAAATAATTGGACACGCGTTTTCCCGATTTCGGAAAATCCGCCCACAAGGAAAATTCCCGAAAATTCGATATGCAAAAATCTATTTTGCACCCGATTGACTTGAAAATCGGTTTGTAACAATAGTTAGAGAAATAAGTTGAAATGGGATTTTCAGATGTTGGAAAATTCGACCGCAAGGTCGGAAAATTCCAGGAAAAGTCTGCATGGTAGATAACGGTGGGAAATAAAAGTTTTTTTCCAAATTGCGGCGACGGAAGGGGGGGGTGTCCAAAATTTATAATAAACTTGATCTGCCAGCAGATATAAGAAGTTTTTGTCCCATACACTTCAAACCTCCATCTCTTACCGTCTTTTGAGATCTGTGCGTTTATACGGACAGACAGACGGGCATGGCCATATCGGCTGTTGATGCTGATTAAGAATGTACAAGCTTTATGGGGTCGCAGATGCTTCCTTCTGGCTGTTACGTACTTTTGCACCAACTGTGTAACTCTGCTACAGAGTATACAAAAATTACCATCATGATAAATAAATAACAAATTTATGTAAAAGCGAGCGAAGCCACGGGTAAATATAAGCTAGTATAATATAAAAATTAATTTTTTGAAAATTTTCACAGAAATTTTTATTTAGAATAAAAAAACTGCATCAAAATTGCATATTTTTAAGGAAATCAATCATCACCCTATAAATGGCCTTAGCTTAATAATACGTACCTAAAGGAGAACAAGGGAGCCTTATGATTTGGTTCCGAATGATCGGTGTGGCCGGACAAAGTGCTTCCAATTGGATAGTAATTAACAATGGCAGCTTCTGCAGTGAAATTCGAATACCCCAAAATGGAGGAGAAAAACTGACACATATGACTCAGATCATGAGGAAACGGCGAATGCATTTTCTTATTATAGACCTTGGAATCCCAATCGTGATGATAGCCAAATGTAGTCCAACGCATGGCCACTTTCAGGCGATGGGCCTCAACGGTGTCGGGGCACGCTTGAAGCTCGTTCCACCAGTTCGATCTGGCGGCTGCAGTGAAGAGCTTATCATTTAAGTTGACAATGTTCGGGACACACGGATAATCACGCAGGCTGCGGGCAATCCAATAGCGTTGGCCTTGGGGTGTGAACGGGTTGCGGATAAGCACCAGGCCAGGATGTTTGGCGAGCGTATAGCAGCGCCACTCTTGCGGAGGTAACAGGCCAGCCAGTTGCAAGGCATTTTCACTTGGTTTCTCATCGCAGATGCTTAAACGTAACATCGGCTATTGTTATTGTTATTAAGTTGTTGTAATAAATGAGTTATCAAATGTCGTATCCGGTGTGCAGGCACCATGTACATACATATGTTAACTTACAACTATCGGATTTGGATTGCTGGCATCAAAATTGATGACAGCATCTAGGTCAGGCGATGTACATTTCATTTTGTAATGCTTAAAAGCTAGCTTGAACATCGCGCAATCTTAATTTAATGGAAACGATAGTATTTACATTAGTGTGACTGCTAACCGCATTCAAAAAAATACCAAAGCCTTGAGCACCATTTTTAAGTCGGAAGGCGCAGGGATGGAAAGCATTCATGATGCAACAAAAAAGGTAAGGCGGCGTCAGTGTGAGTTCTCTGCAAAGTACCTTCACGTTAGGTGCTGCGCGTACTCAAGGTGGGGCGTTATGAGTGTGATGCGTAATTTTGCGAAAAGCTTACGCTTCAAAAGTACGAGCAGCACTGAACGTGAAGGTACTTCGCAGAGAACTCACACTGATGCCACCTCACCTCTCTTGTTGCATCATGCGCGTACTCCTGAAGCGTAAGCTTTTGGCAAAAGTACGCATCACGCTGACGCCGCCCCACCTTTATTGTAGTTTCAAAAGTTGTTTCGCATCAATTCTAAGACATTTTAATTTTCGTGTTTTGAATTCAACATGAAATTGTTCCGGAATCACTTTTATGAACTAGTGGACTCACCGCCGATTATCGATTGATAGATATTGAATAAAAGCAACTTCGTATGGAATTGGTTCCAAAAAATTATGAGGAAGTTGGTGTCATACTAACAGATTCAACGAAATCAGCTTTAAGGCTGATTTAGAGTGGATTTCGTTTTGGTGTGACCGCTTTTACTCGGCTCGCTTGGAGTGTGTTTGAATTCTGCTATACGGGGGTGCCTCAGAATTCGATTTCGCCCGAAATTCGCTCGAAATCATTTCGCCCTGCCGCAGACGCTGTTTAACCTTAAATGCACTTTTATAAAAATTAACCCGATTGATGCAGAAAGTGTGTTTAATTTCTGATTTAACCACATCAAACAAATTTACAATTTTGCATGTTTTGTTTATTAAATTAGCAATTTGTCGAATCGCTAGTTAAATCGCAAGCCAATTTGTCATTCACTGCAAATCACCAATTCGTTAGTATTGTAGTGGGGCCATGGGGTCGGGGTATTTGAACTTTGAAATTGATCGAATTCAGTTTTAAGGTGTGTACAACCACAATTTTTGAGTTAAAGCGAAGATAAAATATGTAAGATTATTCACATTAATTATTGCAATAATCTTTTGAGTATTAACTGTGCAAATTGTAAGTCGATTGCTAGCAATTTGAGTTCAATAAAGTGGCAACGTCGAAAAATGCCATTCAATGAAAGACGAATACACGCCAAATAAAACGAGAGGGTAAGTCGAAGTCGGCTCTGCCCAACTTCGAAATACCCATTACTCAGGGCAAATAGTGTTTAATAACCTCATAGGCTCAGATACGTATACAACATTTTTTTAACTCTGCCATTTATTATCCGATCTTTATGAAAATTTGTGAGATTCTAGATATTGGCCACAAACACTGCAAAATCTGAGCTCAATATCTCAAAATATGTAGATATTCAAGTTTTTAAACTCTATACCGTAGATACATAGCAGGGACCGTAATCATTATAAGTTATATTATAAAAGTTACTTAATACTGATTATACTTACATGTTTAGCGTTTTTATGCAATGATAATCATTAGTTTTGAGTGATTTTATAAAACTTACATCATAATCATTACCTTTGATCGAAAAAAATAAAACTCAAAAATAATGATTATTAATTTTGAACAAACAAAATAAAAATCAGCTGTAATTTCCGGCTTCAGTGTTAGACCTTTCGCCAACGTAAAATCAAACCAAAAAGGGACCACAAATTACCCCAGTGCAAAAAGATGCATTAAAAAAATATTTTTTTTTTCGGTTTTGGTGTTCGGGTAAAGTTTAATTATTATTTAATTTTACAAAAAGCAATTTCGCCAATTACTCATCATCGAGGTTGCATCTTTGATCTGTAAGCATCATTTTGAGGGCCGAAAATTATCTTTCAACACTCACTTGGAGCCGAGTGCACCACTTTGGCCAGCTGGTTCAAATTAGGGTATACGAATCGTTTTTCTTCCCAATACTTCATAATACTAGAGGTCAAGTAAATTGGCTTTGGGGCATAGCCGTCAATTTCAAAATATCCCTTCTTTATTTGTTCTGTTGGCTCACCATCTTCAGTTTCATCTTCTGAGGTCTTTACAAGACCCTGTTTAACAGCGAGCATAGGTTTGAGCTTTGCGAAAGCAATGCATCATTCTCTGTCCCGAACGATGTTGATGCGCTTGAGGTACTTGAGCAAGGCTGTCCTATTGGACTAGTCTGGAATAAAACAAGAAAGAAAGCCGGTCGAGCCCGACTATAACATACTCTGTACTAACGAAGTTATACGCTCAGCATAAATTTTCATGCCGCAGTAGCAGCGCTGCAGCAGCGAACAGTCTTTTGATCATAACTCGACAACCGTTCATCCTATCTTCACCATTCCTTTGGCGCATCAATAAGTAATCCTGATTGTATAGAATTATACACTTTAATTGAGCACGCTTGAAATGTAATATTTGTACTGACTCGCTCTTGCGAGCGATCCTTCTTTTATTGCATAAAAATCTTCCCTTAAATCTAACTTATCTATTGCTTCGTTTGTAAGAAGAAGCCTGTGTATGTCAGACTTTTCATCATGAACAAGAAAGAAAGTCGGTCAAGCCCGACTATAACATACTCTGTACCAAGAAATTTTGTCTTTTGATCATAACTCGAAAACCGTTCATCCGATCTTCTTCATTCCTTTGGCGGATCGACAAGTTATTCTAATAACTAAATATGTCCAGAAGGAACAAGCCATCTATCTTCAAAACTGTGGGAGATATGACGTTTTTTCTAAATTGCGGGGGCGGGAGGGGGCGTGTCCAAAATTGAAAATAAACTTGATCTGCCTGCAGACATAAGAAGCATATGTCCCATACACGTCAAACCTCTATCTCTTACCATCTCTGAGATCTGTGCGTTCATACGGACAGACAGACAGACGGACAGACGGACATGGCTATATCGACTCGGCTGTTGATGCTGATCAAGAATATATATACTTTATGGGGTCGGAGATGCTTCCTTCTAGATGTTACATACTTTTGCACAAACTTATAATACTCTATGTACCTACGGTACAGAGTATAAAAATTTACTTTCTCATGCTTACTTTTCACGTAATAAGGCATGACATAACCTGAGCCTTCCGCTTCGTTTTGCAATGGGTTTCAACCGTTTCCCTTTAGGTGACGTCATCAGCCTTCGGGTTCTTTACTTTCTTGGTACTCCAAATGTACTTACTTTGTATATCGTAGGTAGGAAGACATGAGACGTTGGCTTACGAACCCCTGAGTGAAGTCCTGAGTGTTTTCAAATGAAATTTCAGACATCTAGCCCTACAAATACCTGAGAAAATAACGTGAGAGTTTTTCATGCTATATTACGTACTAATTTCTTGCAAAAAAATCATGTACTGATTATTTGAGTGAAATATTATGCCACTAGACGTACTGATTTTTCTCAACACATGATGTAAAGTCCGACTGGGATGCTTGTTATACTCTAGAGTATATTAAGTTTGTGCAAAGGTATGTAACAGCCAGAAGGAAGCATCTCCGACCCCATAAAGTATATATATTCTTGATCAGTATCAACAGCCGAGTCGATATAGCCATGTCCGTCCGTCCGTCTGTCTGTCCGTATGAATGCACAGATCTCAGAGATGGTAAGAGATAGAGGTTTGACATGTATGGGACATATGCTTCTTATGTCTGCAGGCAGATCAAGTTTATTTTCAATTTTGGCCACGCCCCCTCCCGCCCCCGTAATATGAAAAAACGTCATATCTCCCATTAAAGATAGATCGTTCGTTTTATCTGGACATATTTAGTAATCGGGATAACTTATCGATCCGCCAAAGGAATGGTGAAGATCGGATGATCGGTAGTCGAGTTATGATCAAAAGACTGTTCGCTACTGCAGCGCAATAGCAGCGCTGCTTTCACCTGCTACTGCAACATCAAAATTTATGCTGAGTGTATAATTTCGTTGGTACAGAGTATGTTATAGTCGGGCTTGAAAATAATGAAAATGCAAAACGGCTCATTAATTGAAACTGGACTTATCATTGTCACCTACGCCTTGCTCGAGTTACCGTAGTACCTTTACATCGGCTACGAGAAGGTCAAATTCCGCACTTACATACCAGTTCCAATGCGCTGCAACAAATGCCTACGCATGGGCCACATTGCTCTGCTGTGCAAGAACGTCTAAACATGCAATAATTGCAGCCAAATTAAACATATAAACGTCGAAGAAGGCCAATTCGAACAAAGATCAGGCATCACAATCACAGTCAACAACAACATCAGTACAGCCCACACCATCTACATCAAGCCTAATCGCTTCAACACCAGTTCACGGAAACCAACGAAAAGCCATTACATACGAAGACGAAAACGACATGTCAATCAGTACTGATGAGAGTACTATATCAAAAACCAAATCAACAACCAAAACGGAGATATTTCCTAAAAATATTTCAAGCCGAACCAAGCGTACTCTCCGAAAGAACTTTTCTAAAAATAAGAACTCTATCCCAACACCAACTAAACTTAAATCTATCTTAAATTCTAATAAGTTTGAAATACACGCTAACAGTGATAAGTAGACAGCGGATTTTGCATATTTGCATATTTTGAACCGCTTGTCCGACTTAAGTTCTGATTGCACACATCTTATTTATATTGAAAATCGATCTCAGATCGCTAAAAACATTTTTGCATATTTTGCATATTTGCATATAAAACGAGAGCGTAAGTTAAAGTCGGCCCTGCCCGACTTCGAAATACTCGTTACTCAGCTCAGCTCGGATAAGTATGCAACATTTTTTTAACTCGGCCATTTATTATCCAATCCTTTTGAAAATTGGCCAAATAGACTACACTGCAAAATCTGAGCTCAATATCTTAAAAATTGTGGGAGTTATTCAATATTTTTTATTGCGGTGGCGGGAGGGGGCGTGGCCAAAATTTGAAACAAACTTGATCTGCCTACAGACAATACTAGCTTACGTATAAAATTTGGTTGCTCTAGCTCTTCTAGTCTATGAGATCTAGGTGTTTATACAGACGGACGGACGGACGGACGGACAGACGGACATGGCTATATCGACTCGGCTGTTGATGCTGATGAAGAATATATTTACTTTATGATATCGGAGATGCTTCCTTCTGCCTGTTACATACATTTGCACGACTTTAGTATACCCTTTTTACTCTACGAGTAACGGGTATAAAAACTTACGCACTATCTGCTACTAACGGGACACTGCCTAGCAGCCGCTCATGCGATAAAGCTAGGCATAACAACAGAGGACACCTGCAGGAAATGCATGGAACCTGGAGTCGCAGAAACTCTAGAACATCTAATTTGCAGCTGCCCAGCAATTGCCACGACAAGATTACAAATTCTGCACACCCCACGGTTCTCAGATTTTGCAGTGTAGTCAATGTGGCCAATATCTACAATCTCACAAATTTTCAAAAGGATCTGATAATAAATGGCCGAGTTAAAAAAATATTGCATACTTATCCGAGCTGAGCTGTGTAACGGGTATTTTGAAGTCGGGCAGGGCCGACTTTAACTTACCAGCATCAACAATTGTTCATTTTGCGATGACGTCAGCAGCAGCCCCCCAGTAGCTGAACCTGCGGCGGCAAACAACAAAAATACAACAATAATAAGTATTGACTCGGCTTCTTCTACTAATCCTTCTCCCTCTCTTCCTCAGGCGCCCGTAACATCCGATGCCGGCGCTGAGAAGATGGAGAAGCAACAGCAGCAGCAAACGCTCCAGCAGTCAGACCCAGCTGCGGCCACGGCTGTCAATATTATTGAAGATCGGCTCCTGGCCCCGGCACGGTCCGTGCCCCCAGGCGCTACCACTTCTGGGCCAATTTCAGCTGGCAAGCAGCAGCAGCAGCAACAACAGAATGCTCCCTCCCGAGGCGGGCATCAAACCCAGTCGCGGGCCGTATCTGGAAAAACAACCGGAAAAACAACTTCCAAAAATATCAGCGGAACCTCTTCTACCGGCAGCCAAGGCGTAAGCGGCGGCGGCAGCATATACAGAAGCGTTCCCCTAATAGCCCGTCCCGGGCCCCTCGGCTCTCGGCTCGCCACCAATACCACGAGCCGCAGCAGCAGCAGCAACAAGACCAAAGGCGACAACAACAACAGCAGCAGCACTGGCCCAACTGGAAGAAAAGAGTTTCCTACCCCTCTCACACCAGGAACGAAGCGCCGCCTGTCTAAGAATAAAGATTCTCCACCCTCTGACAAAAGTCCAAAACGTACTAATTTATCTGTACAATTTCAGAGGGACAAGACAATCAGCCCCTCGTCAGCCTCCACCAGCAGCAGCCGCAACACAAACAACAGCAAAGAGACCACCAGGCAGCGCAACCAATCACAGCCACCTGGGGATCCTTTCCCTTTCATTCCTGGCGGCGCCATACGGATGGCCGTATTTAATCAGCATGACGATGGCGTCAATCGGACCAACATGTTCGCGCCACTAGCTGAACAACAACAGCCACCATCCACGTCTTCATCATCATCATTATTAAGTCCAGCCACCATAGATGTGGCCTCCTCGTCATGCGGCGGCGGCGTCGACGACGACGACAACAACAACAGCAGCAGCTTCAGCGTCATCGAACCCAGCGAAGAAGAAGGAGAAGAAGGTGATCAACTGGATTCCCTGGACTGGGATGCAGAAGGCGACTCTACAATCGTCTCATATCTCGATCCAGCACTGCTTCAAGGCTCATCAACATC
>JAWNNO010005976.1:0-83316 GCA_035044985.1 Lordiphosa fenestrarum | reverse complement strand
ATCCCTTAAGTGAGAGAGTCGGCAAACGTTCTGCAAATCCCAATGTTGGGCCGAAGAACTTTAATCGTGCAGTCTTAGCAGTCGAGGAGCAAGATGCTTCTACTGTTTCAGATACTGAGATTGGTATTGATATAGATGCCATACAACATTCAGCCAAGACTTTTGTTTGCTGGAATTGTGACCAGCCAGGTCACATGTGGGACATGTGTGTAGAGCAACGCGCCATCTTTTGTTACTGGTGCGGAGCAAAAGAAGTCTATAAACCACAGTGCGTTGTTTGTAAAAAACTATCGGAAAACTTCCGAAAGGGACCATCCTCCCACAACAATCGGATGGCTCCCAATTAAAACCCGAATGAAAAGAAAAGGTTTCGCTGTTTCGTCCTCCCGAGCAACCTCTTTCAAAAATTGCCCAGGCAAACAGCGAACCAAACCCATCCTGCTTAGGCAGTACAAATGATCCAAACACCCCTATTTTGCAACCTATTAGTCCGTATCACGAACGATTAAAACGATACATGGAGGCTCGAGCAAGAATTTTCGATTCTGAAATTCATTTCATAAGACAAAAACCAAAACGTTCTACCTTGCGCATGCGCGAGTTTAGGAGAAAGATTAAAACTGTTAAAAAATTGCTCGTTTCTGCCGTAGTTAATGATGCATCCGATGGTCGCCTCTACGCGCATATAAAATTTCTCAATTTTAACGAGCTTGGCCTACTCGATACCGGTGCCAATATTAGCTGCCTAGGCGAAAACTTAGCGCAGATGGATTGGTCGAAGTATCCTCAATTTCGAAAACTGTGCTCCAGTATTAAAACTGCGGATGGCAGAAGTCACCCTGTTCTGGGCCAACTTTCGGTTAGAGCACACCGTAGCGTTCTTTGTTATTCCGTCTATTTCAAAAAGAGTTATTCTTGGAATAGACTTTTGGAAAAAATTTAAACTAGCTCCAGGACTGATATCGTCAATTGAATCGGATCCTGTAGCAGATACAGATACTTTATCTGGAAAAAGATACCCATTAACTGATTCCCAAAAACAGCGACAACAATCTGTTATTAATCTATTTCCGAATTTTGAAAAGCAAGGGCTTGGCAAAACTTCTTTGATTAAACACGAAATAGATGTAGAAGCCTCTAAGCCGGTAAAACAGCGTTTCTATCCAGTCTCCCCAGCTGTAGAAAACTTAATGTATAAAGAGGTGGATAGAATGCTGGCGTTAGGGGTAATTGAAAAGTCGCACAGCCCTTGGAGTTCTCCAATGAGACTTGTGCTTAAGCCAGCCAAGATTCGCCTATGCCTTGACGCCCGCAAAATCAACGAGGTTACAAAAAAGGATGCCTATCCGCTTCCGAGTATCGAAGGGATCTTTGCGAGGTTGCCTAAGGCAAATATAATCACCAAATTGGATCTTAAGGATGCCTTTTGGCAAATTCCCTTAACTCCAGAGTCTAAAGCCATTACTGCATTGACAGTTCCGGGGCGTCCACTGTACCAATTTACAGTCATGCCTTTCGGCCTCTGTAACGCGCCACAGACCATGTGCCGATTAATGGACGAATTAATCCCTGCAGAATTGAAATACTGCGTTTTCGGCTACTTGGATGACTTATGTGTGGTCTCTGAGGATTTTGATTCACATCTGGCTGTCTTGATCCGTCTATCAGACAAATTTCGTAAAGCCAATCTAACCCTTAATGTGGTACAAAGAGAATTTTGTGTCACAGAAGTGCCCTACTTGGGTTACGTGATTGGTAATGGAGGCATTTCGACGGACCCTGAGAAGGTTGCGTCAATAAGGGCATGGCCAGCACCTAAAACTTTACGACAAGCGAGAGGATTTCTCGGCCTGGTGGGGTGGTACCGTCGTTTTATAGAGAATTTCTCCGAGGTCACATTCCCCATAACCAAGCTGTTATCCACTAAAAAGAAATTTGCGTGGACAGAGGCAGCCCAGCAAGCCTTTGAAAAATTAAAAGATCTGCTAACTTCAGCATCGGGATCTTAATTAATCCCGATTTTAGTAGGAAGTTCTACGTGCACTGCGACGCAAGCGACCACGGTATTGGTGCCGTATTAGTGCAGAAGACTAACGATGGCATTGAACAGCCTGTATCGTTTATGTCAAAAAAACTTAATTCTGCCCAACGCCAATACAGTGTCACTGAGCGCGAGTGCCTCGCTGCACTTGAAGCGATCGAAAGATTTCATATGCTATTTAGAGCTGCAACCATTTGAGGTCATAGCAGACCATGCCAGCTTGGTTTGGCTAATGAAGCAGCCTAATTTGAAAGGAAGGTTGGCTCGATGGGCCATGAAGCTTCAAGGGTACAAGTTTTCTGTTAGCCATAGGAGAGGTCGAGATAATATTGTTCCCGATGCGCTTTCGAGGATACATTGTGAAGAGATATCGACTTTGGAAGTAATTAGACCAGAAATAGACCTCAACTCCCCGCATTTTGATGATCCTGACTATAAAGAACTAAAAATAAAGATTCTTCAAAATGAAGGTCAATTTCCTGACCTTAAAATTGTCGACAATTTTATTTATATTAGGACTCAGCACGATGACGGTAGTGAGTATCGCAGACAATCCATGTGGAAACTTTGGATTCCAGCTGAATTGACTGGTGACGTTATTAAAAGAGCTCACGACGAAGTGATATCTTCTCACGGAGGAATGGCCAAAACCTTAGAGTTAATAAGGAGAAACTTTTATTGGCCGGGGATGGTTTCTCAAGTGCGTGAATATATTCGTAACTGTGAGATCTGTAAGACCACAAAAGCGCCAAACCAAACGCTCAAGCCACCCATGGGTAAAGCCACGGTATCGGTTCGTCCATTCCAGCGACTATACGTAGATATTTTAGGGCCATATCCACGTAGTAAGACAGGGAATATAGGATTACTAATTGTCTTGGATCACCTATCCAAATTCCACTGGTTATGTCCTTTGAAAAAATTTACAGCATCTGCTGTCCAAGAGTACCTACAAAATCACATATTTTTCGCTTACGGTATCCCAGAAGTGATAGTTAGCGATAATGGTTCGCAATTTAAATCGGCTGATTTTAATGCGTGGCTAACTTCCCTTGGTATTACCCATACCTACACAGCGCTATACTCACCTCAATCAAACGCATCTGAACGCGTAAACCGTTCAATTATAGCGGCTATCCGATCGTATCTTAAAGAAGATCATAGAGAGTGGGACATGCATACATACGCAATTAGTTGCGCTTTGCGAAATTCAGTTCACCAAAGCATTGGCTGCTCTCCATACCATGCACTTTACGGGTTTGATATGGCTACACACGGTTCCCATTTTAAGCTGCTGAAGACGTTAAATCTTTTGGATGAACCTGAAAATGTCCTTCAAAGAGACGATCAACTAAAATTGCTTCGGCAAAAATTGAGACAAAATATCTCTCAAGCATATGATCAAAGTGCCCATTATTACAATCTCCGAACCAGAGACGTATCGTTTGTAGTAGGCCAAGAAGTGTTTAGGCGAAATTTCTCACAGAGCAACTTTCAGAAAAATGTAAATGCTAAACTCAACCCACAGTGGATAAAGGCACGAGTAAGAGAGAAATTGGGAAATTGTTTCTATGCCCTGGAAGATCTGCGAGGTCGATTACAGGGTACATTTCATGCCAAGGACATAAGGCAGTAATTGCCTTTCTTCAAGCTAGTTCCCCGGATAAAGATCTGTAGAACTAGTTTGCGGTTGTTATGTACAATTACTGCCAATTTGAGATTCCGTTTCATATTGTATGAGCTCCTAATTAAATGTCAGTTATATTTTCAAAATCTGAACGGTCGTTTAGCATAGACTCAAACCGCCAATCAAAGACGTCAGCTTTAGGCTCGCATCGCGATTAACCCAAAAGCTTTGATCGATTTGAACTGTCATTATGAAGTCTAGTAAGCTTCTTAAGTTTGCAACTAGGTTAGACACCTACTCACAGCTTCCTGCCTTGTTCTTTCCGTTTTGGATGCTGAATAGACTGGTCGCGTTCAAGTCCAGTATACTGAAAATAATTTTTTTGCAATTGGCAAAAATTAATCCAAGAACATCTCTCGCATCCTAATTGGAAGCGATTTTCCTATTAAAGAAATATTATTTATATCTTTGCCCCAAACTCGGATGTACAAACATTTATCTGGTGTAAGTAAAATTATTTTTCATAATTTTCCTGTACACCATAACCCAACTGCACATTTTTTCAGTGACTAAGATTTAGTCTGCGGCTTTAATCACCGCTCTAAAATCTTATGCAGTGCCACCAGCTTAATCCAGACTTGCTGCTAGTCTAATTGCTCGAGTGCTTCAGGTAAAATAAGCTAAAACTTTGGTTCAAATCGACAGAACGCTAACTTAGTGATTTTCTTCAGGCACCTTTCTTGAATTTTGAGGAAAATCCCTGCACAAATCATCAACAGTCGTATGCGGGAGCTAGTCGTCGGATAACACCTCCCCCTTGGGTGAAAATTAGCCCCAGAAGCAATTGGCTAGTAGTGGTTCTCCCGAGAAATTGGAGGCCCTCCAAAGTTCAACATACGCTGTTAGGTTTTGCTACCTCGACTTGGCTTCAATTTTCAAACCAACATCTTCTGCATCAACCAGCTAAGACAGTGTTAAAACAACAACCGTGGCAGTGAAAATCGGCAGAAAAGTGATCGAGGTTCGCTAAGAGTGAGCAGTGGCCAAAAAGTCAAAACTAAGAAACTAGTTAAAATCATCATTATAAGTAAAATCCCTTTTTTTAAATTTTTTTTTCTTAAATTTTTATCTGTGGCAACAGTAATTTACAATTTAATTTCGTTTACATTTTGTTCTCTTAATTTTTTTTGTGTGTGCGATCTGCAAAGCGAACCAAGAAAAAAACCTGCAAGTGCATTAGTGTGTGTGAAGAACAAATACAAAACAGAGTAATTTTGATAATCAAATAATCTCTCTTATAAATTCACCTCCCATAAGCACACTTACGAAGCTTGGTAAAGCGACTCAAAACAATGATCTAAGAGAAAAAGTTCCAAACCAATAACCTAGCCATGGTGCACTAATCATGTAAATTTTTCCTAACAAAACAAAAACAAACCAGCGAACCATCAACGAACTTGGAGGCCTTCAACGTTTCATCAGATGGGTGAGGTTTATTTGGCATGCTCTTATTTTTGCTCTTACCTTGATTACTCCACCATGCAATTTGAAGAAAAGAGAAAACAAAAGTGAGTGTAGTGACATACAAATTTACTAAACCCTTGGGTATCAGCAAGTAATAAAGGCTGGAGATGAATCAGCTGTAGCTGGGCAGCTTAGTAAGAGCACTTACGGACACCCACGCTTACGCACACTTCTCTTTTTTCTCTCATCTTCAAATCTTCCGTTTAATTTTACATTTCCTTGTTTTGATCGCAATATTCGTTTGTGTCAAAAGCTAAACCCAAAAAAGTTTTTGGTTTGGTTCGCAGTGCAAATTCATCAAACACCAATCACATATGTATAAACTAAAGTAAACAAAACAAAGCTCAGATTGGCGGTGTTGTTCTTATTAAAATACAACGACAACATATGCATAGGTGCAGCCAAAGAATGATATAGTTTTTGCTATAGTACGAGAACTATTCAAGTACATAAAATTAGATTGGTCACTTTCTTATTATATTTTACCTAAGCTTTGCAGCTTAGTCATGGAGACATTTAAACCTTAATCAAATTATATTGTTTTCCTGAATGAAGCCTGTAATAGAATATGAATTTTGGATTTGGATAAATATATTGTAAATCAACATGAAGTGCTAAGGTAATATTTTCCTTGGAGGTTGAAGGTTAACTAAGGCGGTGTAAGCAGTTTTAGGGATTTTCCAAATAAAATGATCGCTGTCGGAAAATCACAGGTTGGGTGGGTGAAGATGCCAAGCTAAAAAACCATCGTAATAGCTTAGGAAATGTAGCCCTGTTTACTCTAACTCTTTTTCTGTCTCTTTCTCCCTTTCTCTGTATCTTTATAAAAACTTTTCGATTGCTTTCTATTCTTTTACTCATACTGTGAGTTTGTATCTGTGTGATCAAAGGCTTTCAAGGGATTCTTTTAATGTGTATTGTGGGAGTGTTATGGGATTTGAGTCAAAGAATATTGAAAAAATTAAAATTCCCAAAACAGTTCGAGTCTAAACTAACTGAACTTTGCACTGAATACAGTGATATATTTGGTTTAGAATCAGAACCTATATCTGCCAATAATTTTTACTAACAAAAGCTTAGATTGCAGGACAAAAAACCCGTATATATTAAAAACTAGAGAAATGCTGAGTCAGAAAAGCAGGAAATAAACGATCAGGTACAAAAATTAATTAAAGATGGCATAGTTGAACCATCCATATTCGAATATAACAGCCCACTTCTCTTGGTACCCAAGAAATCACTTGCAAATTCAACAGAAAAAAGATGGCGTTTAGTAGTTGACTATCGCCAAATAATCAAAAAATTACTAGCGGGCAAGTTTCCACTTCCAAGAATAGAAGACATTCTTGACCAATTAGGTCGATCTAAATATTTTTCATATCTCGATCTTATGTCTGGATTCCACCAGATAGAACTTGATGAAAAATCAAGAAATATGACATCCTTTTCAACGAGCGCAGGCTCTTATCGCTACACGCGATTACCATATGGTCTTTAAGTCGCACCAAATTCATTTATGCGCATGATGACCTAGTAGTCATCGGATGTTCTGATCAACATATGGCAAAGGCATTTCTTTGTAAAAACTGATCACCGACCACTCACATACCTTTTTTCAATGAAAAACCCAAGTTCCAAGCTCACACGAATGAGACTTGATTTGGATGAATATGACGTTACAGTAGAATATCTCAAGGGGAAACATAATCACATTGCAGACGCTCTATCCAGAATAACAATTGGAGCGCTTAAAGAAATATACCGACAAATATTAAAGGTCTCAACAAGATCTTCACGAGGCACGAAAAAGTCAGACCTGACACAACAAATACATTGCTTTAGCAAAAAGAAAAAGGAAAATATTTGCCCAAAGTCTATGACGTTATTAGCAATAATGATGTCAAAAAATTAGTGAAAATAAAACTCGATAAAAACAAATACATGTTTAAAATGGGAAAAAGAGTTCTTTCACGATTTTCAGTTAATGCTTGTATTCTAATGAGGAATTCGACTTAGGTCAATTCTTTCAAAGCCGGGATTCAAGGAATTACAAAAGTACAAGTGTCACCAAGTGAACAAATTTTCGAATCTGTTTCACAAAAAATATTTAAAGAAAAGGGCAATAGTACTTTAAAGAAAGTACAAATAAGCATGCTACAAAATGTGGGCCGGCGTTGCGCCAAAACCATCATTGGGCCATATTTTTTTCGTGAAAACGAAACAGTCGATGGAAATCGATATCGGTGGATGTTGGCACTTTTTTGTCTGCCCACAAATGCGCGAAAAAGGTCTTGACGGTTACTGGTTCCAACAAGACGGTGCTCCGTGCCACACTGCAAATCAAACAATCGACTAATTGCAGCGGAAATTCCCTGGACGCCTGGTATCAAAAAGAGGCGATATTGACTGGCCACCCAGATCTCCAGATTTGACGTCCCAGACTTCTTTTTGTGGGGCTATTTAAAAAGCAAGGTTTACGCCAGCGATCCACAGACCATTGAAGAGCTTAAAGCCAACATTCGTGCCGAAATCGCCACTTTATCGACTGAGACGCTCGAAAAAGTGATGGAAAATGCCGCAAAAAGGGCACATTTTGTTGTGGCCAATAAAGGCGGCCACTTGAATGATGTTGTGTTCAAAAAGTAGTCGAAATAAATTGTACAGGACCAAATTAAAGGAACAAGATCAACATATAGCAATCGGTTGTTTGTTTTTATATTTATTCAGTGTTGCCATACCGACACTTTAGATGGCGCAACCTGTAGTAAAAGCCTTGGAAGGAGCCTATATCCATAATGGACTAACCCCAGAACTAGCAACAAAATACAGTGTCCAACAGGCAGTAAAAGCCATGACACAGAATTGCAGCATTGACAAGGTCAAACTTATCATGCAGGCAGGCACGTTCACAACAATGAACGATGTCATATCGAAATTTGTCAACAGTTGCACTGAGGCAACTGGAAAAACAGATACAATCTTCTATTATTCAAATAGAAACAACCGCGCACACAATGGACGCGGTGGATATCAAAATAACGGAAACAGAGGTAGGGATTACCAAGGTAACCAAGGAAATAGAGGAAACTACAATAACAGCAACAACAATAATAGCGGTTACAACAACCGTGGTCGAATGTGCCAATAATGGCAACTATAGAGGCCAAAACAACAATAACTGAAGAGGTCCAAACAACAGAGTTGTTCAAAAATCTGACAAATGTTTTCGAACTTTGTCGCAAATTCAATTTAAAATTACATTCAGAGAAATGTTCATTCTTTATGCATGAGGTTACATATCTCGGTCATAAATGTACCGATAAAGGCATCCTTCCGGATGAGAAAAAATACGACGTAATTAAAAATTATCCAGCCCCAAAAGATGCAGATAGTGCTCGAAGATTCGTAGCCTTCTGTAACTATTACAGACGTTTCATAAATAATTTCGCAGAACATTCACGCCACTTAACGATGCTTTGCAAAAAAAAATGTTCAATTTAAATGGACTTCCGAATGTAATAACGCGTTCGAATATCTCAAAGAAGCTTTAATGAAACCAACATTATTGCAATATCCCGATTTCTCGAAAGAATTTTGCATCATAACTGACGCCAGTAAGCACGCTTGTGGTGCCGTACTTACTCAAAATCACAATGGCACGCAATTACCAATTGCATATGCATCTAGAACCTTCACACAAGGTGAAAGCAATAAGCCCACAACAGAGCAGGAATTAGCTGCTATTCACTGGGCAATCAAACACTTTCGACCATACGTTTATGGCAAGCATTTCTTAGTAAAGACAGATCACAGGCCACTAACGTACCAGTTTTCAATGAAAAACCCAAGCTCTAAGCTAAAGCGTATGCGATTAGACTTTGAAGAACATGATTTTAGGTAGAATACCTCAAGGGGAAGGACAATCATGTCGCAGACGCTCTATCCAGAATTACAATTGGAGAACTAATTACAATAAATAGACAAATATTAAAGGTCTCAACAAGATCTTCAACAAGACAGGAAAACGTCAGGCCTGACGCAACAAACAAATTGCTTGAGCAAAAAGAAAACGAAAAATATTTACCCAATGTCTATGACGTTATTAGCAATAATGATGTCATAAAATTTGTGAAAATAAAACTCGATAAAAACAAATGCATGTTTAAAATGGGAAAAAGAGTTCTATCACGATTTTCAGTTAATGACTTCTTTTCAAATGAGGAATTCGACTTAGGTCAATTCTTTCAAAGGCTTGATACAGAACCCGGGATTCAAGGAATTACAAAAGTACAAATGTCACCAAGTGAACAAATTTTCGAACCTGTTTCACTAAAAATATTTAAAGAAAAGGGTAAAAGTACTTTAAAGAAAGTACAAATAAGCTTGCTACAAAAGGTGAACATTATAGACATAAAAGATGAAGCTCATATTAAAGCAATCCTGTCGAAATACCATGACGACCCTATTGAGGGAGGCCATTCAGGGATTTCGCGCACCCTGTCTAAAATTAGAAAGTATTTCTATTGGCCAAGAATGACTAAAACAATCAAAACATATGTCAAGAAATGTCAGAAATGCCAAAAAGCAAAGACGACAACACATACAAAAACACAAATGACGATAACTCCAACGCCAGCAACAGCATTTGATATCGTTTTAATTGACACAGTTGGACCATTACCAAGAACAGATAATGGCAATGAATACGCAGTTACAATAATCTGTGACCTAACAAAATATTTAGTCACGATTCCGGTTTCAAATAAAAATGCCAACACAGTTGCTAGAGCAATTTTCGAATCTTTTATACTCAAGTACGGTCCTATGAAGACGTTCATTACGGATATGGGTACAGAGTATAAAAATTCACTAATCACCGAATTATGTAAACTACTTAAAGTGAAAAATATAAACTCGACAGCGTATCATCATCAAACACTTGGTACCATCGAGCGTAGTCATCGAACATTTAATGAGTACATTCGCTCTTACATTTCGATTGACAAAAATGATTGGGACGTATGGTTGAATTGTTTTACATACTGTTTCAATACGACACCGTCGGTAGCCCATGGCTACTGCCCATATGAACTAGTTTTCGGTAGGCCACCGAGACAATTTATAAATACTAATATGGAAAAAGTAGATCCTATTTACAATATAGAAGATTATGCTAAGGAAGTAAAATATAGATTAGAAGTAGCATACAAAAGAGCAAGAATAATGATAGAAAAAGAACAACGAAAAGCTCTGTATGATAAGAGAGCAAAAGATTTTAAGCTAGAAATAGGAGATTCAGTTTTACTAAAAAATCGAAACAGGGCACAAGTTAGAAAATAGCTACACAGGCCCATATTGAGTAGAAAATATTGAGATAAACGATAATATAACAATTAGGTTAGGAAAGAAAAACAAATAGTACATAAAGAAAGAAATGTAACACCTAATGAAAAAAAAATTTGTTTGTTTAAGCAAGTAAATATATTTAAAAGTGTGAACGAATGAATACATGAATAGATCTAAAATTCTTTTTACAATTCAAATAAGTTTCTAAAAAAAAAAAAGTTTTACCAATTTACTTTTCATTTCTTTGAAAAAAGAAAAAAAATGTTTTCTAATATCATAAACACACCACCACACTATAATAGAATAACTACATAAATATACGTTATTCTTTCTAAAAGGGGACGTGTAGCGTACACATACTATGTTTTAATATATAATCATAGCTACATATATATGAGCATACTATGTGACACTCTGTTGCATAAGTAAACATACAAATATCAATGCTTACTTCAATTTATTCTTTGTTTCTCAGGAGGAATATGATCGACCACTTGGGTCTTGCCTTAGACGCGCACTCAGCAGTTTTCGGCTTATATACAAATGTATGTGTCCGCCACTCGCTCGATATGCAAAAGCATTTCTTAAGACATTAATTCAGTCCGTTTTTATTCATCGCTTGGCTGAGACCATGTTGGCTCTGCATTGCGAAACTTAACTTTAACTTTTATGTAAAGTAACAATAATGATTGATAAAGAATACCTAAACAAGTTATTACACCTCAAAGCAAAGTGGTCTGCAAGAGGTAGACGAAGACGGAGACGGAGGAGTATTATTAATACTTAATTTTTAAGAAATCAATTTAAAAAAATTAAAATACGTAGACTTTTTCATACAATTTTTTCGGAGTATTAAATTATGAACTTTGGCAGCCGATCCTGTGTCCCCCTGTTAACCTACCAAGATGAACGTACGCTCATTTTAAAGCTACAGTAATTCTCTATCCTCGTCCCTTTGAAATTTTTCAAATATCTCTTTCCGTTAAAAAGTTATGATTTTTGCAACGCCAAATTCGCGAATCCGGCCACTGTGCGGCGTGTCAGAGCGTTAGTCTCGACGGAGCCAGGCGGTATATCCTAGCCGCCGAAGGTGCAGAGGACCGAAGGTTGGAAGCGGTATAAGGCTTGAGGGCGAGCCTGAGGAAAAGGTGTTAGTCCTAACGAGCCGGCATTTAAGCGGCCGAATAGCCGAGGAGGATTAACATAAGGAACCGCATATGTTAATATTAAGGACTGTTGTATAAATAAGATTCAGTCAAATCGTAGCGTCCAAGCGAGACGACCGAAATATAGTCCGAGAGCTAACCACAAATATCTGTGTATTTATTGTGCGTGAGTGGGTCGTTACAGATACTATGCTCAAACAATTTGGAAAATGGGCGCAGACTTATGAGAACGACCCTGATCTAGGATTCAAGTTCGAAACTCTGGCGGCCATATATGGTAATTCACAAATTCCAAGAAAGGTCATTACGGAGACAGAGCTCAACGTAGCCGATCTCGCAATTCCGAACATGACACACGCTGCTTCCTGGAACACAAGATTAAACCATGTGGGAAATGACAGGGGCCAACGAAAATCAGAAAGAGTAGATAAAAAGGCGAATGTCAATAAGAACGAATATCCAAGGGTAGCCAAAACAGTAAGGAAATGGAAGTTCCGATTCGACAGAATTTCCAAGCCTACGGAGCCTTTGGAGCTAAACTTGGACATGATTCCACGGGCAATGCCACAGTTATTAAGAGACAAGGCATTAAAGTGGTATGTGGCGAAGAACAAACAGTGGAGAACATGGCCCGAGTTCGTGGAAAGCTTCAAGGTGTACTTTTTACAACGTGGATATTTCAGTACGCTGGCCGAAAATGTGCGACTAAGAAAGCAAGGCTGGAACGAATCCTTTAAGGAATACATGCTCGAAAAGCAAACTTAAATGCGGCACTGCGATGCAGCGATACAGAACAATTGGAAATGATAGGCGAAAACAGCGCACCCGACTTAAGAGCATATGCATATGCTGATGCAGTTAGCTGACGAGTTTGAGGCGCTGGATATGGATAGAGTAAGATTCAGACAGGAAAGCCACGCAGAACTAGCCTGTATCATGCCCATATCATCGACACAGAAAATTATTCAAAACAACACGTGTAGGAGACGCCAGGGATATGAGAGACAGGGACCGTAAAATATCCCGAAACCAGAGATAGCATTACGACCAGGAACAGTCGATGCGGTAAGGGAATACTATGTCCACAATCCGGCAAGGGCATGTAAAAGATGTGGACAACAGGGGCATAGGGCTAGAGACTGCACCTCGTATACTATTTTGCTGGCGGTGCGGGAAAAGAACTTGGGAATGCTATCCAAACTCGGGAAACGCACAGAGAAGGCTGAGCATTCGGGGTCGGGCATAAAAGAAAACGAAGATCAACAAGAGTTGTTTAAGGAGTTCCTGGAAAAAGAATTGGCCGAATTAGCTAAATTAAAAGGACTTTCATCAGTTGCCGAATACAGAATCGTTATGAAGATGGCAAACCAGTTAAGCAAAGGTACTTCACAAAAAACCTTAAAACGCAGGAAGAGATTTACAAGAAAGTAGGTGAACTGTTAGAGCTAGAATATAAAGTGCCGTCTAACTGTCCACCTGTAGTGATCGTGAAAAAGAAGTTCCGAATCGGACGGTTATGAGGTCGAAGTAGAAAAGGCTTCAGAGGCTGACTCGACGGAGGAAGGGGCAGAACCCGAGGCGCTCAGTGAGGCAGGTGTAATTGTGCTCAGCAGCGAGGACGAGGAGGAGCAGGTCCCACCTGCACCAGCGACGCTGGTGACATAGGAAGAGGGGAAAGGGGACCAGATGGGAGAAGAAGAGACGAACGGAGACGGTGAGGACAGAAGGGTTAACGCGGACGAGATGGATGGGACAAAGGTATGGGTAGAGGAGTCAGAGGACGAGCAAGTTCAGACAAAAAAAAACTGCGCTTCGAGTACGATGAGTTCAAATGAACGAGAGCCGGGGAAGGGCTGGAAAAAAGGGACTTTTCGAGGAAAGAGGGTAATGTGAGGAGTCGCCATACGACTCTTTCGTTTCTTTACGTTTCTTAACAAAAGACGGTTGAAACGGGTAAGTGAGGGAAAATAAAGCGAATTAACCCGAGAGCCGTTGCAGAGAAGGCGACGACGCAGACGACGGAGCTGGCGCAGGAATCAATGGCGTTGTCGACAGCCAGCGTAGGCCGCTGAGCCTAGCTGAAGGATCCATTATTTATAAGTCCGAGAACGCAAGTTGGTTGTCGACGGCAGACGAATGTTCGAGAAGACGATTGGACTTCTTATTGCTAGGCAGCGAACGAGCAGCGCTTCCAACGGTGAATCGATGTGAGGAAAGACAATGGAGAGACATTTCTGCGCGCCCGCATAGTACCGTGGTGTAGTGTGTGTGTGTGATTGAGTTGTGCGAGTGCGGTGAGCCGACGTGTACGAGCGTTTGTCTCTAAGTGTTGCGGCGTAGCCAACGAAGGCCCCAAAGCAGAGCCCAGTGGTTGCGTCAATAGGCCAAAAACAAAAAAAATGATAACAATTGTTTGGACAAAATGTAAGCAAATTGTCTCTTAAATGTCCAATCTTTTTAAAGGAAAGCCGGGTTATTCTGGAAATCTATCGGGACTTTCTAAAAATAGTTTTAAAGTTGTGAACACGTGTTCATTTGCAAAGCGCAGCTGCATGCTGGATTTTGAAGTGAAAGGTATTTATTATAAGTTCCAATATTAGTACAAGTAAACTTGTGTTGGCGCTATTTTTGAATTAATGCTTTAGTTTATTCTGTTTTTAGTACATCTTGTGTGAGTTTTTATTATGTTTACTTAAAGTTTTAGCTGTGTTCCCCCAAGATCCCAGGATTTATTTCTTTTTCAGTGTACAGGGTTGTCCATATTCGACGGACCCATCTGGCAACGCCATAACTTTTGACAGAGATGTCAGATCGCTTAATGACATACCGCGTTTGAAGCGTCAGTCCAAGCAGATGGAACAATACACGCCACGCGAGTAGTTGAACGCTCTGAAATAGTTGAAATTTACATTCAACAGAACAAGTCAATTGTGAAAACTCAACGGGGTTTTTAAAAAATTAAAAAAATAAGAAAAATAAAAATAAGAAAACCGTAAATAAGCAAAATTGCCGTATTTACGCCACTGAAAATCCTCAGGAGATTCAAGAAGTGCCTCTTCATGACGAAAAAGTCACAGTTTGGTAAAAATCTGCTTGGACTGACGCTTCAAACGCGATATGTCATTAAGCGATCTGACATCTCTGTCAAAAGTTATGGCGTTGCCAGATGGGTCCGTCGAATATGGAGAACCCTGTAGTTAAAAGTGCTCAGCGAGAACGTCCGAAAGTGGATTTTAGTAAGTCATCAAAGAGAACAAAAACCGATGAATCTGCTGCTGATGCTTTACGATCGTGCAACTTACCAACAAATCATATGTGTACCAAAGCAAACATCGATAGAGACAAACATATGTAAACATCAATATATGGTTATTCGAAGCTATGTAAACTCTAAAGCACTTGCTGTCTTTTGCTTCTGCTGTCGAAAAAAAAAATTGCATTTGTGTCGGACAGGCGCGCCAACTATGGGGGCATGACACTTTTTTCCCCCCCCCCCCCCACCCTCCCCAATAATTATATTGGGTGGGGGGGTCAATGCCCCTCCAATATTTTGTCAGCTGAAACAAATATTTGCAATTTTTATACCCGTTACTAGTAGAGTAATAAGGGTATACTTAAGTCGTGCAAATGTATGTAACAGGCAGAAGAAAGCATCTCCGATATCATAAAGTATATATATTTTTCATCAGCATTAACAGCCGAGTCGATATAGCCATGTCCGTCTGTCCGTCCGTCCGTCTGTATGAACACCTAGATCTCAGAGACTAGAAGAGCTAGAGCAACCAAATTTTAGATGTAAGCTAGTATTGTCTGCAGGCAGATCAAGTTTGTTTCAAATTTTGGCCAAACCCCCTCCCGCCCCCGCAATAAAAAAATGTTGAATATCTCCTACAATTTGTAAGCTATCGAGCTCAGATTTTGCAGTATAGTGCATGTGGCCAATATGTACAATGTCACAAAATTCTCATAAAGTTTGGATAATAAATGGCAAAAAAACGTTGCATACTAATCTGAGACGCATGAGGTTATTAAACACTAATTGCCTTGAGTAACGGGTATTTCGACTTTAACGGGGACGAACGAACGAAATTAACACAATTTTACAGACTTAAAGGGAAAAGACACTTTCGTCAGATTCTGAACAGAAAAGTATCTCATGGAGACAGTTCAACAAAAAAATTTAAAAAAAAACTCTCACTGGTTGAGCATAGACTGCTTTGGGAAAAAGCAGAGGTGAGATATTATTTAGGTTCCATTTCTCATGGTGTCCTATTCTAACAGTTTTTTTCTGACCGCCTCTAAAATGGGGACAGTTTTTGGGAGCGCTGTTAAAAACACTTCTTTTTTCTTGCCTCTGACTGCCGCTAACACCTTAAAATACTAATGATATACCATGAACTTTCGAATAATAATCACTCCACCCTCTCCGTTACCTTAACAAAAAAAAATGTTTTTGCCCCACCAATATTTTTAGGAACTTACCTCCCCTGGTGTCGGATCAATTAATTAAAAAAAAAAACATGCCTCGTGCTAAAACAAATACCTCTCGGAAATACTTTCTGCTTGATACTGAAGCATGTGTGAGCAGCTGTGTAGTTGAAAAAGATAAAAAGAGAGAGGAAATAAGACTTGGGCATATAAAAGTCAAAATTAAGTTCGAAAAACAGTATTTCATACAATGTATAATCATAAGTTTTTTTACATGTTAACTAACGAAGTTTGAAAAAATCGTTTATATTTTACTTTAATTGTCAAACGACTTAAACTTTTATATTCAATATTGTTTCTTTAAATTACAAATGAATAAAATGATTTGGACTTATCTCAGCATTTACTTTTTACAATATTTAAAAAATCTTTACCGAAATTAAAAACTGTGTACCGTAGCGAAACCGAAAATCGAAAAAAATTAAAAACCGATATAGAACCTTTTACCGAAACATTAATTTCGGTTGGTACCGGTACCTGTACCGGAACCGAAAATCGTTTCGGTATTAAAGCTGATTTCCAGAACGCACGAAATATGTGTTTATGTCGAACTTCATATAAAAAACAAGAAAGAAAGTCGCTCAAGCCCGAATATAACATACTCTGTACCAACGAAATTAGTTCAGCATAAATTTTAATGCAGCTGAAAGCAGAGCTACTACTGCGCTGCAGCTGCGAACAGTCTTTTGATCATAACTCGACAACTGGTCATCCGTTCATCACCATTCCTTTGGAAGATCGATAAGTTATCTTGATAACTAAATATGTCCAGAAGGAACCCATCTATCTTTAAAACTGTGGGAGATATGACGATTTTTATACTCTGTACCGTAGGTACATAGAGTATTATAAGTTTGTGCAAAAGTATGTAACATCCAGAAGGAAGCATCTCCGACCACATAAAGTATATATATTCTTGATCAGCATCAACAGCCGAGTCGATATAGCCATGTCCGTCTGTCCGTCCGTCCGTCTGTCCGTCTGTCCGTCCGTCCGTCAGTCTGTCTGTCGTATGAACGCACAGATCTCAGAGATGGTAAGAGATAGAGGTTTGACATGTATGGGACATATGCTTCTTATGTCTGCAGGCAGATCAAGTTTATTTTCAATTTCGGCCACGCCCCCTCCCGCCCCCGCAATATGGAAAAAACGTCATATCTCCCACAGTTTTGAAGATAGATGGCTTGTTCCTTCTGGACATATTTAGTTATAAGGATAACTTATCGATCCGCCAAAGGAATGAAGAAGATCGGATGAACGGTTTTCGAATTATGATCAAAAGACAAAATTTCTTGGTACAGAGTATGTTATAGTCGGGCTTGACCGACTTTCTTTTTTGTTTATACTTGCGGGGGCGGGAGGGGGCGTAGCCAAAATTGAAAATAAACTTAATCTGCCTACAGACAAAAGAAGCATTTGTCCCATACATGTCAAACATATATCTCTTACCATTTCTGAGATCTGTGCGTTTCAGCAATGGACAGACGGACATGGCTATATCAGACTCGGATGTTGATGCTGATCAAGACTATATATACTTTATGGGGTCGGAGATGCTTCCTTGTGGCTGTTACATACTTTTGCACAAACTTAATATACTCTATGTACCTACGGTACAGAGTATAAAAACAGCTTTGAACAGCTGATGAGCAATTTATTTAGTCTCATTTATTTTCTTGATTTCCAGAAGAGAACATATATATGCGTAGCGTTGCCACATCAATAGATTGTGCGGATTGCAAGCACAGCCGATTTGGTGAAACAAAATTGAAAATAAATAACTTGCAGCACATTTTTTCGGACAACATCGAACAAATTGGATGCAAAATAAAGTATGAACAAAAAAAAACAAGAAGTAATAAATGAATTAGCAAATAATATCGACCCGTTTATTCATTTTTATTGTAATAACCTTTTTAGTTTGAGTATCTGCCAAGAATCAGTTGCAGTTGCAGAGTTCACGAGGTCGTCTATATTTGTGGTGGTATCTCATGCGACTTAGAAAGCTGTGAGGTGATTTTATAATTGCTTGAACTTGAAATTAATAATCGCATTTTGAATACAAGTGGCCGGCAAATCAGTATACCCCTACTATTCGGCAGCTATTTTAGGTATTTTTTTAGGACTTTGTGACCTACTAGAGCTTTCAGTCCACATAACATAAATAAATAATTGTTCTGGAAATCAGCCTTTAATCGCTGGAAATGAATGTTTTCAAAATAGCGTCAGCGATTTAGCATCGAATTGGAACGGTGGAGAGTGAAACAAAAATTGTTTTTTATACTCTGTACCGTAGGTACATAGAGTTTATTAAGTTTGTGCAAAAGTATGTAACAGCCAGAAGGAAGCATCTCCGACCCCATAAAGTATATACTATATATTATGCTTCTTATGTCTGCAGGCAGATCAAGTTTATTTTCAATTTTGGCCACGCCCCCTCCCGCCCCTGCAATATGGATAAAACGTCATATCTCCCTCAGTTTTAAAGATAGACCGTTCGTTCCTTCTGGACATATTTAATAATCGGGATAACTTATCGATCCGCCAAAGAAATGCTGAATACCAGATGAACGGTTGTCAAGTTATGATCAAAAGACTGTTTCTTGGTACAGAGTATGTTATAGTCGGGCTAGACCGACTTTCTTTATTGTTTATTTCTTAATTTTCTCACAAACTACTTTACTTTTTGAGCCAAATTAAATTGCTAAATGTTAGGTAGGTAGGTAGTTCCAGCTGACCCCAGATGGGGTCACACATAGACCTTAGGGTCCTTAATGAGGCCGGGTGATTATTTGGGTAAGTTTGACTTAGAAGTCCAGGAGGATTTTTGTCGTTTTGGCAAATGCCAATAATTGTTTTGGGGGCCTCTTGGCCGCTTCCTCCAAAGAAGAGGACCGTGGGGTGTGCAGAATTTTTAATCTTGTCGTGGCCATTGCTGGACAGCTGCAAATGAGATGTTCTTGAGTTTATGCGACTCCAGGTTCCATACATTTCCTGCAGGTGTCCTCTGTCGTTATGCCTAGCTTTATCGCATGCTAGGCAGTGTCCCGTTAGTATGCCAATGAGCAGTCTACAGTCTCTTCTCTGGAGCTGTAGCAGATAGTGCGTAAGTTTTTTGTCTCTTGTCTTGCACAAAATTTTAGAGTTTCTGCATCCGCTGGTGTTTTCCCACCTTACCTTTGCTTCTTTCTCTGCTATCTCTTTCATCTTGCTATTAAGCGTCTGTATGGAGATAGGTATGCTTAGTGTTTCTTCTTGGCCGAGTACGACTCCGGCTTTTGCAAGACTGTCTGCCCTTTCGTTTCCGTCGATGCCCCGGTGGCTGGGAATCCAATAGATTTGCACCTTTCTGGAGATGTTCTGGAGATGCTATATGCTAAGAACAACATAAACTATTTGAGCACTGCAGGTACTGAAAATATGACACTTAAAAATCGGTTCTCCACATTATGGGCTATATCTCCACTCTCAGATGATGTCATGATAAGCACGGGATACAAAAACTTCAGGCACATATTCAAGTATTTGTATGCCTACAAAATTTCAGCTCAATCGATAATACAGTTTTTGAGAAAAACAGCTAACAGTTGACCAACCTCAAAAAATTCCCATTCAAAAAACCTTCAAAAAATTACGTTTAAAAATATGCGCCAACTGATAAGCTCCAAGACAATGGCACACATTGCACCGTATATAAGCTTACAGGAGAGTCCCTCCAGAGTGCACCTAGCACATTTCAGCTCAATCCATAGCACAGTTTTCGAGAAAATCGCTTTACGGTAGGGGTGCCTCGGCTAAGGAAGCCGCCAGCGACAATGGCGCCTTGAGCACGCTAACTTTTATATTTGCTCTGAGAGAGTGGCACGTTTTGCACGGTAGTGCCAATGATTGGCAGTAATTTTCCGAGCATCTTACTACAATTTTCATCAAAATCTATAGCACAGTTTTTGAGAAAATGAAATTTTCTGTATTTAACTAATATGCAATGTCAAAATGGGCAGCCTAGGTCACACTGGCAAAATTCAAAATCGACGCTAACTTTTATATTTGCTCTGAGAGTGGCACGTTTTGCACGGTAGTGCCAATGATTGGCAGAAATTTTCGGATCAATTTGCTACAATTTTCATCAAAATCTAAAGTACATGTCGGGGGCAGAATCAATCTTCCTTAATTATTAGTTCTAAGCTCATTTTCAAATTTAAACTAACTGCCCTTCTGGCAGTCTTTTGTTTGCTTTGTTTAATTCATATAATTCTATATATATGCATACAGATGTTCGGCTGCCGAAATTCTGCTTGCAGGCTTAGCTATTCTTATCTCGGCTTGCTAGATCAGTCGTTTTCTATCGCTCGCTTATTAATGTCACTGCACGCATCGCATTCGCATAAAACAATCAAACAACAATTGCAACTAATAAACATTAAACAAACATTGTTAACAATCAAAGCTCGTTCGTTTGATTAAACAATAACAGCATCTTAAACACATTAAATAAACAAGCATACATTTCTTTGAGCCCAAACCAAACCCAAACTGTGTCGAATGTTTCTTTCGCTAAAACACACAACTTCATGATCATTTGTTTAAAACAATTTCTCGTAAAAGGTAGCATAAATTGACCCCGACGTGATCGTAAAAGTTATAGTGCTTAAATAATTATTAAATATTGTTATAAAAATTATAAGCGTTTTTTCCACAATTCGGTAGCAAAAAACCGCATACATTCACATACACATAATCACAGTTTTTGGGTAACTCGGCGCAGTCGCGCACATAAAAACAGTTTTGATTTGTGAAGTGCGTGAACATATACCTATATATTTCGGTAGAGTTTTTGGTTGCAAAGCCGCGGTCATTGAACGCATACGGTTGTTGGGTAGTTGCATTGCTTTTCGCTTTGCTTTCCCGGTTTTTCGTTGGCATTGGTTGACATTGGCGCCAAACTCATTTTTTGAAGTGAATATTAAATACTCGTTTTTTATTCAAAATGCCTGATACGGATTCGAACGTAACCGTGCTCGCACCCAGTGATATGCCTTTTACAAGGCAAAGGCGCATTCGGTGATACGGCAGCTTGTGGCTTTAAATGATTTTTTTGCTGCCGATCAGCCAGCTTTTGATGAGGCCGACGCGCAGGAGGAGAGAGTATGAGCAAGAAATACAATAGCGCTCAAACCTGCTTCGAAAAGTTGGATCTGATGGAGTTGGCTCGCGGTCCAATTTTGTGCATCCAAGCTCTCTCGTGAGCTGACCAGTCGGCGTAAGGTGGAAAGTGGAAAAATTCAAACGTCTGCGTTCTGGTTTGGAGGGCACCTCTCTGGACACAATTCGGCCACTTGAGCTTACTGAGGCTAATTACGACAATGCTATCGAGCTATTAATTGAGAGATTTGATAATAAATTATTGCATTTTCAGGCACATGTACGGTGTTCGGGCAATTAAGCGATAAGGTGAATTCGCATCTACGCGCTTTAACCACATCGACGCAGGAAATTTCTGATGGGCTGCTAATTCATCTCATCACATCAAAGTTGGATCAACACACTCCCCCAAGGTATTACATACGAATAGGCTGCCTAAATTGACGGAGATGTCTTCCTTTTTGGAAAGGAGATGCCGGATGATGGAAAACTTGGAAGATGCTATGGTAAACCAAATACCTAGCAATCAGGTGGGAAAGCCAGATACTAACAAAATTAATCGTAGTACATTCATCGCATCATCTAACACAACTCCATCCTGTATTTTGTGTGACGCCAAAGATCATTTTTTGTTCAAATGTGCTCGATTCTTAGCCTTGACACCCAACTTGCGTTATAAGGAAGCAAAATGGCTGAATCTATGCCTGAATTGCTTCCGGAAAGGCCACAGTTTGCAGCAGTGAAAGTCTGGGCATTGCAAAAGTCATCAGAAGCCTCATTCGTTGCTTCATATGGATCCCAATTTCCCTTCTACTCCTGCTCAACATGCACCCTCTTCGCAAAATTCTTCTCTCGTATCTACAGTTTTAATTACGCCTACACCCAAAGCCTCGAAGGTAGCTCAGATCGATTACGTGTTGCTTGCTACTGCTATTACACAGTACGACACTAAAAAACAACCCGGGATGAGACCCTTAAATTCTGATAGACGGCACTTTTGTAAACATCTCCTCATACCCAGTTTTTCATCTGTACCCTAGGTTCGCGTTTTATGGGTACTTTTGTAGTAGCAACAGAAAGCGACAACAATTTTGACTTAATTATTAATGGTTCAGAACAAAAATCTACAAAATTCAGCAAACACAAACACTAGGAACGTAATATCAAAAAATTGCATTTATTTTACATCTTTAAAACCGCACGGTAGATTTTGACTAAAAACTAAATTTATGATGGCACGATGTCGTCAGCCAAAAAACCGCGAGATGGAGTACCATTTTAAGATCCACCCACGAACATCTCCATGTAAGTCATAAAGTAGATCCAAAAATAGACCAAACTGCGATTTCGGTTTTGAAATTGGCTTAAATTGATTGTTTCCTTTTGGTAAAGGAACTATTTTTGCTATTTTCCATCTGTCTAACACATAAAGCTAAACCTAGTGTCACAGTTACTATTTGGCATAATTTCAAGGTACGGGTTATAGGTAGTTTCAGGTACTTCAGACTGCACAAAATTTAAATTGAGATCATTAACGTCGGCAGTTATTTTACTTTGACATTTTTGTTTGCCAATCCCAAACTTTCTTAGCTCACTCCATGTTTGTCCAGTCGAAATAGCATCCTTAAATTTGTCCGAATAATATGATTGTTCAGCAGTCCTAATAAGATTAGTCACAGTTTTTCTTAAACAATTAAATCTGCGATGATGCTCTTCAGTCTTGTATCTCTTCCATTTTTTGTAAACTGTGTCCCTTTGTAATATGTAACTGGCTATGTTCTGGTCAAACCACGGATTCTGACTCGGTTTCAATAGTTTTCTGCGCAATGGTACACAGCTTTCAAATAGATTGCTAGTACATAAATTTAGGTGCTCTATTTGAGAGTTAGCATCAGCAAGTCTGTACATTGAGTCCCAGTCATACGTAATAAATTGTTCACTAAGCTGTCTATAATTAATATTCTTGAAATCCCTATACCAAATAATTTCATCACTTTGATGCGGCTTAAAGTCATAAGTCAGGAAAATTAGATTGTGTTTTGAAAATACTGCAAGTGTAATCTGGTCGTACTATATAACAAAATACTATCTTTTTTACTCACAAAGAATAAATCAAGTAATGTGTCAGTATTTTTTGAAAAATGTGTTGGTAGCAGAGGTCGCAAAATCTGCTCAACCAAAATTTTCTGCGCGGTCTGCTCACAACAAAGACCGAAAAAAATGAAACGGCATCGCTCAGTGTCTGACCAGCAACCCTCTTTTTCGTTTCTTTCGTGTTCTCGCTCTTCGGTTTCGGGTTGAGCGCAACACACGAGTCGGTCTTTTACTGACCGCGCGAAGCGAACAGAACCGGTTGTTGTTCAGCTACTGAGAGTCAGTAAGTGAGCGAAGCAAGGAAAAAGTCAGCAAAAAAGGTTTTTATTTTTGTTGTTGCGTTTGCCTTATGTTGTTGCCTTAGAATTTCGTCACAGGCAAAGCATTAAAGAGGAAGGGAGAAGGTGATATGGCGCTCATTTGTGTGCATATGCGTATGTATGCCCATCCACGCCTAGCTATCCACACGCGCAACTCACATGCATACATACATGCGCAAAAGACCATTTGCCGAGTTTTTACGACCGAAAAGGTCTCGAGCATCATGCAACTATATAAGGTGAGGCCACGCCAGTGAGAGTTCGCTGCAAAGTACCCCGACGTTCAGTGCTGAGCGTACACTTGAAGCGTAAGGTTGTCCGCGGATGTCGATTTTTTGTTTGTTTTGTTTATGTATTTGGGGGTGGTTTTTTTGCGCTGTAGCAAAAAATGAATACATACTTAGCTGTGTGCATTTTTTGTTGTTGTGGCCAAGGCCATGATCATGATGCAACAAAAAGTGTATCACACAAATATTTGTTTAATTTGTATATAAATAATAAATAACACAATACAATTGAAAAAGGTTATATTGTTTTTTTTTTTAATTTTATGCACCAAACATAGAGGTAACAAAATGTTGTAGAATCTCTCTTGTCTATCTTTTTGTACATAATTTTGCATCGCAGAAATGCCCATATCCCAATTTTAGTACGAAGCTGTTAAATACAAATAATTATTTTTTATTAACATTACTAATGTTTAAATGGTTTTAATTAATATTTACACTAGTATTGGATTGTTTCCTAAAATGTATTTTTCTTCTGACAATTGATTGAGCGATCGCATTTGTTGTTACACACACAGACACACCCGCATACATAAAGTGCGTCCATGTGCGCCACTCACTCTCGATCTGCCACTCGCTCTCCCACTCGCTCTCCCAATCTCTCTCGCAGCTTTAGCCAATACGCCGCACACTGGCGTGGCCTCACCGTATATAGTTGCATCATGGTCTCGAGTGAACACTGAGCCGAGCGAGCGACCAAAAGCGGTCGGCGGTTGAGCGAAGAGCAAGCCAAAGAAGAACGAAGTTTGTGTGTTTTTTCGCAACAGTTACGCATCGTGTCAGTGAATGAGCGGTTGTTTTCTGACAACAAGCACGAGAGAGACCGATTATTGCGACCTCTGGTTGGTAGTGTTGTATTTACAAGGCCTAAGCCCAATGCAGTCATTTCATCTGATAAATTTCTTTCAGTCAGCATGTTACAGTTAAGGTCACCAGTTATTAGTACGTCAGTATAATTCAAAGATAAATTTGCTCTTACATTAATTACATCAGAGTAGTCCGTATTTCGATTTGGTCGGTATAGGCAGTCAATTAGCATTGTAGTTTCGTTGCATATAATATGACAAATTTTAATTCTTTCTCTTTGTTTTGCCAAAACTCTTATTAATGTTTTACTGTTGGTTGTGGTGCCATTTATATAATTAAACATGATAAAATCATACGTCGCATTAGTTGTGCACGCAATGTACATATAACAATTAAATTTTTATCCCTACATTTCACAGAAAGATCAGTAAGAATGCTTATACCTAATTTACACTCAAGAGAAAGACATAATCCAATCAAAAGCTTCTTAACGAAAAAGAGTATTCTCGGAAGAGCGATCAAGAGCGGACCCGAGCGCAAGAAGTTCTTGCATGCTTTGCACACTCTTTACCTCTCCTCCCTCTCTTAGCTTTACGTGCACTATGGCCCTACGCGTGAAAACAGCAAAGAGAACCTTACGTTTTTTCATAAGCATTGCCTCTTTAAATATTGCATATGATTCTTTGTCAACTGCTCATTCATGTAAAAGGGAGTCTCAGACTCAAAACCAACTAACTGAAGTGTCTGTGGTTTCTGAGTTTCCCTACGGTATGCGCCAGCTGCACGCAGCAGCGCCGCCTTATCACGCACGTGTTCCATTTTAACTATAATAGTTGGGTCAACAATTGCCTCTGGGTTCCATCGCCTAACTCTAAATACATCCTTAACTTTTGGAGGTGGAGCCAAATGAAGGCCAAAACACAATTTGGCAAACATGCTCTTCAGAAGCGCTTTCTGTCAGAATTTAAGTGTCTCATACCGGGTTTTTTCCGAAAGTTTGATGTTGTCGAACTGTGTTATATACGTAAAAATCGATCTGGCGGATTCGTACCATGCCGAGCCTTGCTTGACTCTGCATCACAAATCAACTTCGTCACCTCTCGATTCGCCAGTCAGCTGCAGCTCAAATTTTATTGCGCCAATATGTCTATATCAGGTATAGGTGAATCATCTCTTTCCTCTGATAGATCGGCTAATATTATTATTTAATCCTCACTTCGATTTGAACGCTTACGAATGGAATTTACCGAACAATTTGTTTCTCGCTGATCCGCTTTTCTACAAAAGCCAGCGGATCGATTTGCTGATTGGCGCTGGATGGTTTTTGACCTTCTTTGTGTTGGTCAAATTCGGGTGTCTGATCATCTGCCCTCCAAAAAACCACACTTGGATGGATCGTGTCTGGGGGGCTCAATTTAGCGGGTCGCAATCACTCCGCTCTTGTTTCAATAACCAAAGAACCCGACAGCAAGTTCGAAAAAGACGCATTGTCCGATATTTTGAGCAAGTTTTGGGAAATTGACATTTGCTGTGGCTCTACCTCCAACGATTCTACCGAGGATGCTCTGTGCGAGGAGCTATTTCAGCAAAACTGCACACATCTACCTTCTGGTCAATATTCGGTCCATCACCCAGCCAAAACTTGCTTGGACGCGCTTGGAGATTCATACGACCGTGCTTTGCGTCGGCTTAAGTTGCTGAAAGCCAAATTGGCAAAAAATCCAGAGTTAAAGTCGCAGTACGCTGCCCTTATAAATGAATACAGAAACTTGAGCACCAACAAGCAACTATCGTCAAAGTGCAAGCTAGTCTCGTTGCTTCCTTTTATTGATGAAGCTGGATTAATCGAGTTTTTCACATTAAATTTCTGCACGCTGGCCCACTGCTAGCTGCCCTACGGCAAAGATTTTGGCCCATCGGAGGACGGAAAACAGTTGCAGCCGTAATCGCCAATTGCATTCGATGCTTTCGCCTAAAGCCAAAATATATGGAGCACATCGTGGCCCCTTTGCCAGCAGACCGCGTCCAGCCGACTCGTCCAATTCATACGACAAGTGTTGACTTTTGCGGACCGTTCTATTTTAAGTCGAAATTCGAAACAGGCCCCCAACAAAATGCTATGTCGCCATTATCATCTGCTTCGCCACTAAAGCATCTCATTTGGAGTTATGGAAAGACCTTTTGACATTGTTTTTTATAGCTGCTCTCAAGCGATTCATCAGCATCAGGGGCAAGCCGAGCAACATTTGGACCGACAACGCTACAAATTTCGTTGTAGCCAAAAATGAGCTAATGGAGCTGAGGCAACTTTTCCTGAGTGACCCTCAAAACAGCGACCTTCAAAGCGCTTGCATTTCTTTTGGCAGCAATTGGAAATTCATCCCACCTCGCTCGCCTCATTTTGGCGGCCTGTAGGAGGCTGCTGTCAAGTCGGCCAAATATCACTTTTGCAGAGTAGTTGGAAAATCTGTTCTATCTTTCAATGATTTGCGTATCCTTGTCTGTGAAATATCTGCTATCTTGAATTCACGACCGCTCTGTCCAATTTCAGAAAATCCAGACGATTTGGAGATTCTAACTCCTGGGCACTTTCTTATTGGTTTCTCCTATGCTGCAATTGATGAGCCGGATACAACGCATCTCAACATCGATCGCCTTAGTCGTTGGCAGCGTGTTTGCCAGATGCAGCAGACGTTCTGGCCTAGATAGAGTACGAGCTACGTATCGTTACTGCGAGAGCGTTCAAAATGTGGTGCATTTAAGATTAATTTGCAGCCTGGCAGCATCGTTGTCCTTAAAGACGACAACCTGCCTCTACTCCAAGGGCGTCTTGTCAAAGTGCAGAGCGCCATATCTGGAGATGACGGCGTCGCTCGTGTTGCCTTCATCCGTACCGCTGGTGGCATAGATTGCTGTTCCGCCACTTGAGACCAATACGATTGGAAGTGTGCCTCTTCCCACGGGGGGAGCATGTCGGGAGCAGAATCAATCTTCCTAAATTATTAGTTCTAAGCTCATTTTCAAATTTAAAGTAACTGCCCTTCTGGCAGCCTTTTGTTTGCTTTGTTTACATTAGTGAATACTATTTATATGCATACAGCTTTTATCTAAGCATAGATGTTCGGCTGCCGAAATTCTGATTTCAGGCTTAGCTATGTTTTCTCGGCTTACTAGATCATTCGTTATCTATCGCTCGCTTATTAATGTCACTGCACGCATCGCATTCGCATAAAACAATCAAACAATAAATGCAAATAAACATTAAACAAACATTGTTAACAATCAAAGCCAAATCATTGTTCGTTCGTTTAAACAATAACAGATTAAGCACATCAAATAAATAACCAAAAAAGGTACAAAAGGTAGAATAAATTAATGCCTCCTCTAAACAGTACCGTTTTTTAAGAAAAAACAGTTTTTCGTATTTAACCAAATGGCAATGCCAAAATGGGCAGCCTAGGTCAAGCTGGCAAAATTCAAAATGGACACTAGTTTTTATATTTGCTCTGAGAGAGTGGCACGTTTTGCACGGTAGTGCCAATGATTGGCAGCAATTTTCCTATCTATAGCACAGTTTTTGAGAAAATTCAGCTTTTCCCATTTCTTTACATGATCACTTTCATTTCGTTACATGCGTATGTAGTAGAGATGGGCGCGTGAGCGAATTTTCTGTCATGGTCACGAACGATTCACGAAAGAAACATCTCCTTCCGGAAGCTTCACGCTAGTAATTTTTTTAAGAGTTTTGCGTCACTCACGAATCATGCGTATTTTCAAGCAGATTTTAATAAATAAATCATTGTGTTTATCTCATGTTCATTATTTTTAACACAGTTCCATGTTATTATTTTTTTTTTCAGATACCTTTTCTAAAGGTAAGATAATGTAATTTTGAATTTCATCACTTATAATATAAACCAATTTCTTGAATACTGCAGTTACGATGTTTGATCTTAATTCACTCACGAAAAACCCACGAAACTCTATGTGACATGTCGTAACACACGGTAACACGGTCAAATTCAAGTCACGGATGCAGCTTTAGTATGAACTTTACATGTATACACGGCTGCTACTGCAGCCCTAGAAATGGACACAGCGCTGCCACTCTTATCGGTATTTTCTGTTATTTTTGTTTCAGCGGCGAAAAGAAAGAACAAAATTAGCGTGTGTGCATAAAAATTATATCAAAGAAATATTTGCACGAGAACAACTATTTTGGAACACAATAACATGTAAGTTTAACCCTCTGACATTAATTCACATTTATATTCATGGTGATTTTACTTGCAGCTAGAGATGCAAAAATATTTGGCGGTCCAATAGAGAAGAGGATCTTTCAATTGAAGGAATCGAAAAGCTTGCTGGTCCTAAGTGAGTAGAATATGCACTTATGTATGTCATGGTTACAGGGAATACAACAAATTGTCTAGTTTGTTTAAAAGGAAGGACAAGGAAAACTCTTAATACAAAAATCCAATTTTTCACCCGATTGTCTTAAATCTCGGTTTGTAAGGACAATAAGAGAAATAAATTCAGATGTGATTTTTCGATGTTGGAAAATTTGAACGTAAGGTCGGAAAAGTCCAGGAAAAGTCGGCATGCTAAAAACTATACTTCACCCGATTGACTTGAAACTCAGTTTATAACGATAAAGACTCCAAACTGAAACGGGACTGAAACGACTCCAAACCACTGCTACTGCAGCATCAAAATTTGTGCTGAGCGTATAATTTCGTTGGTACAGAGTGTTATAGTCGGGGTTGACCGACTTTCTTTCTTGTTTTTTTTGTTTTAATGTTGTGTGAAATATTGGCTGAACCAAGGTTCGAACCACAACCTTCGTATAAAAACCTTGAACCTAAAATTTCCGAACCTTAAGCTTTGGTAAAATTTGGTAAAGTACATATGACTGTATATTTATGAGTAGATTTGATTGATAGCATTTGTCCACTTTTAAATAAAAGGTGTAGGACAATCGCTTTAAATAAATCGGGAAATATTCTTATATGAGCTTAGATTGTCATAATGATGGGTAAATAAGAGGTGTAGATCGAACGTTTAAAAAAAATTGTTAAATTTTCCAATTTTAGAATGAAGGTTTTAAAGATATTTCTTTATATTTTTCAGGAATTCGGTCTTAGGCTTAAATATATCGGGGAATTTGCAAGGAAAAATATAGTATAGCATTTATAGTAAACTCGAATATGAAAAAAAAAAACACTTTTTCAAATTTGGCGGATCAGTAATTTGAAAGAGTATGATCATAAATGCTCTGAAATTTCCCTAACTAAAGAGACAGTTAATAAAGTCACGCGTACTGAAAAGGATGTGACCAATGTGTCTACTTTACTTGAAGATATTTCCTTCAACCCTGTTTACCAAAGTCTAGTCGAGGCTACCTTAAAGTGCATCCGGAAAAATTGCAGGGTTAGAAATTTAAGGTTGATTGTTGATGTGAATATGGTGGACAATACAAAATGTATTCGTTCATCTAATTAAGTCTTTAAGAGTTAACAAAAACTCATTCGTTGCATATGGAAACACAAGAAAAAAATAATTTTTTTTATGCTGCTAGCACGAACATTTTTTACACATATGTATCTATCACGCGTGTTCGAAATTTAGGCAACCTTCTGTAAAAAAAAAAAATGCCAGCAAATTTTTTTCACAAAATTTCTTACACGCGTCTGAAAAATTTTCAGAATATTTTTTTCACTGCATTGCTGTTGGTGTGTATATGAGAGTCGGCTGCATGATACAACAAGAGACCCTTCAGTACTCATCATCAGTGAATCACCCAGGATTCACCGATGAGTTAGTCATGGGTATCGAGGAATCATCGGTGAATTCCCATGCAAATCATACGTGAATTTAACATTGGCATGTCCTAGGCGGACTGCACATGTGTGAATCACTCATGAATTCATTCATTCATTCATTTCATCGACGATTCACGCATGATTTCTTATATGAATTCATTGATAAATTCATATTTGATTCACTCATGATTCCCTAATGACTTTTGCAAAGAAGTCACCGATCAATTTAGTTTACATTGACTTTAATTCGATTTATGTATTTATTTATTTAAATAATTTATCAAGAACTTTCCCCTGATTCACAAACACGCTACACTGTATAGTTATAACAGTTAAAATCATGCTGGTGTATGTAAAATTCCAACAATAAATACACACGAAGTTCTGTTCTGCTGACGTCGACGTCAAAGCAGAAGCGTGAATAAGGTATTAATTTGACGATACGTGAATTCTGGAACTGAAGGGGAGGTAAGGTGATGAGTTTAAGGATACATTTCTAAAGTGTACCGCTTTGTTTTCAGAAAAGCAAAGATTGGAACACATTATTAGAGAAAACTTTTTCATTATTAATAATGCGTGTGGTCTTACTAACTAAAGAGACAGTTAATAAAGTCACGCGTACTGAAAAGGATGTGACCAATGTGTCTACTTTACTTGAAGATATTTCCTTCAACCCTGTTTACCAAAGTCTAGTCGAGGCTACCTTAAAGTGCATCCGGAAAAATTGCAGGGTTAGAAATTTAAGGTTGATTGTTGATGTGAATATGGTGGACAATACAAAATGTATTCGTTCATCTAATTAAGTCTTTAAGAGTTAACAAAAACTCATTCGTTGCATATGGAAACACAAGAAAAAAATAATTTTTTTTATGCTGCTAGCACGAACATTTTTTACACATATGTATCTATCACGCGTGTTCGAAATTTAGGCAACCTTCTGTAAAAAAAAAATGCCAGCAAATTTTTTTCACAAAATTTCTTACACGCGTCTGAAAAATTTTCAGAATATTTTTTTCACTGCATTGCTGTTGGTGTGTATATGAGAGTCGGCTGCATGATACAACAAGAGACCCTTCAGTACTCATCATCAGTGAATCACCCAGGATTCAACGATGAGTTAGTCATGGGTATCGAGGAATCATCGGTGAATTCCCATGCAAATCATACGTGAATTTAACATTGGCATGTCCTAGGCGGACTGCACATGTGTGAATCACTCATGAATTCATTCATTCATTCATTTCATCGACGATTCACGCATGATTTCTTATATGAATTCATTGATAAATTCATATTTGATTCACTCATGATTCCCTAATGACTTTTGCAAAGAAGTCACCGATCAATTTAGTTTACATTGACTTTAATTCGATTTATGTATTTATTTATTTAAATAATTTATCAAGAACTTTTCCCTGATTCACAAACACGCTACACTGTATAGTTATAACAGTTAAAATCATGCTGGTGTATGTAAAATTCCAACAATAAATACACACGAAGTTCTGTTCTGCTGACGTCGACGTCAAAGCAGAAGCGTGAATAAGGTATTAATTTGACGATACGTGAATTCTGGAACTGAAGGGGAGGTAAGGTGATGAGTTTAAGGATACATTTCTAAAGTGTACCGCTTTGTTTTCAGAAAAGAAAAGATTGGAACACATTATTAGAGAAAACTTGTTCATTATTAATAATGCGTGTGGTCTTAACTTTAAGTCTTTAAGAGTTAACAAAAACTCAGTGTGAGTTCTCTGCAAAGTACCTTCACGTTAAGTGCTGCGCGTACTTTTGAAGCGTAAGCTTTTGACAAAAGTACGCATCACACTGACGCCGCCCCACCTGTATTGTTGCATCATGGTCTGCTATGCGTCGTATTCTCGTGAGCGGCTGCGGCTCGGCCAGGCACACTGAGCTGACAAACGGGGGTGGAAAATTTTAAGACGCGAGTGCCTGTGCCTGAGGGCCATAAAAATTGCGATCGGTTGCGTTCTGACCAATCAATGAGCTGTCAGGAGCTGTATTTTGCAGAGGTCTCTGATGATATCCATTTCGAATGGAAGAGAACTATACAAAAATTCTTCTAAATAATTCGAAAATGTTCGTTTATACGTACTTAATTGTAAGACACTTTTCGAGCATGTGCATGTTCGTTTATACGTACTTAATTGTAAGACTCTTTTCGAGCATGTCTATTGCTTAAAGCCGGGTATCCAGCACAGCGGAAACTAAAAATTCCTGCCAAACTTCATATAAAAAAAACTGTGCCTGGAATTTTTAGTTTGCTTTTTCGTTTGTTGTGTATCCAGCAACACGAACGAAATCCACACTTGTATAGATAGCGGCGTATCAATAGCGGCGTTTCGGAAGCGTGTGTGGAACGAGAAACAGCTGATATTCAGGCCAGGAATATATTGCTGACAATTATTTTGGAAGTGATTAGGCAAAAGATGGAGGCAAAAACTGTGCGCAAGACTAAAAAGAGAATTGAAATTTTTAACGTGAGGAGAAGATAAATAAAATCAAATAAATGCATTTGAGGCAAGACCATGTCTTTGGCGAATCACAGAGAAAAAGCATTTTGACATCATTTCTGTGAAAAGTGCTTGGGAAAGTGTTGCTGCACAAATAAATAAAGAATATTATGTTCAAAATTATTAAATTCATTAAATTTATAAATGCTTGCTAGCGACTGACTGTAACAACGCTTGAATATAGAGAACAGAGAGACACACAGAACGCTCCGCTTGACAGTTTGTTTCAATTGGGTTCCACACACTCAAAATAAATAGCAAATTCCTGGCAGGAATTTTCCGCAGTGCTGGATACAGGCCTTAAGCATGAATCGTTTCTTATTCAATATTGAATTAGACGATTTGATAATGCTGCTTTGACCGCTATTCTACTTTATCAAAATGATCCAAGACTGGATATGTCAACTTGATCAAAATTCCTTTGAAAGTGAGGAATTAATTAAAACAGCTATGAATAGTTTTCTAGCATTCTAATTGTTCCTCACTGCTATAAAAATCATTTCTATATTTTATTTATTGATGAAATAAAACTTGAATTTTTGTTCTTATATCAAATTGGGCAAACGCTGACTGCTCAAAAGTTTATTAGGTACTATAAGAAACTTTTAAGCGGCATTAGTAAGATGGATTACAGATGCGAGTTCAAAATTCATGACCTCCAGGAGGATTCATGTAATTGTGGCATTTTTATTTTGCAGTTTGCAAAATGCCAAATAAACAACATGCCTCTCTTAAATTTAGACTCAGCTAGTTTGTTTAGAAGAGGCATTTTTGAAAAATTTATAAATTATGCGGATTCGCTTTTAGACATATGTCTGCACTGCTGTAAATATATAGGTCATGAGGTCAGATTACTATGCCATACCTGTGGACGAAATATTTGCATACAATGCACTACAAATTTATATACAGTTGCCGATAACAACCTTATCTGTAAACTTTGCCAAGCTAGTTTTCAATAGAGACGGTGTTTTTCGTGTTTAAAAAAATTTGCTAAGCCAAGCATCATATCGGCAGGTGCACAGATCATATTGTTCATTTAGCTATGTTCAGCCAATTATAAGCCGTCCTTGCTCCACGGAAGTTAGTTTATATTGGAAACATGTTCATGAGTAAGAAACTGGCAACATCTGTGCTGCAAGCAGTCGGAAACAGTCATTTCGCAGGCTTCTTAATTTTGTATCCTTGAAACTTCTCCAACGAACCAATTGAATTGTACGCTATTTATTTAATGCATGTGCTAAGCAATATGTGGAATAGGCCTATTGGGGAACCACTTTAAAAAGAAGAGCCATGAACTCTACATCAACGGTGGTGTGGAAAGGAGTTCACTTAAAATTTGAGTTGGATTAAATAAAATCCATTAAGCCGATTTTCCTTATTATTATGTTCTATGATCTGATAAGCTAGACAAATAATTTTAAACTATTTCTTAACCAACATTTTTGTATACTTTTATAAAACTTACACGCGGACAAAGTCGCAGAAGCGGGTTCAGCTAGAACTGTAAATAAATAGAAATACGCTATGCCAATTATTATGGCAATTTTAATCAATGGACAAAAGTCCATTTATTCATTTCAACCTCTTTGAAAATATTGTGCCGCTATTCAATCAATACTCAGACTGAAAATATACTGACCCGTGAGAAAAATGGCACTAAACCAGTAAAATGTGTAACACTCATAATGTTAACCTAACTCAACCGCTATTGAGCCGACTCGAAACCGTTCCAGCACCAGTGAAATAATAAACTCTTAAAATTTCAAGGTCATAGCTTAAATTAATTCCTTAGAATCTTATATCTTATATCTTAATATAACCTTGAACATTGGCATTTGGGGCGAAATGGGACTAGACGAGGCCTCCTTCTCCTGAACCATTTTCAAAGAGGATAGTAGAGCCATACTGATTTGCCAGCCGCTTGTATTCAAAATGCGAATATTGAATTCAAGTTCAAGCAATTATAAAATCACCTTCACAGCCATATAGACGACCTCGTGAACTCTGCAACTGCAACTGATTCTTGGCAGATACTCAAACTAAAAAGGTTATTACAATAAAAATTAAAAAACGGGTCGATATTATTTGCTAATTTATTTATTACTTCTTGTTGTTTCTTGTTCAATGTGCTGCAAGATTTTTATTTTCAATTTATTTGCACCAAGTCGGCTGCGCCTTCAGTCCACACAATCTATCGATGTGGCAACGCTACGCATATTTAATTTCTCTTCTGGAAACCAAGAAAATAAATTAGACTAAACAAATTGCTCATCAGCTGTTCAAAGCTGTTTTTTTTATATGAAGCTCGACATAAAAATTTATTTTCGTGCGTTCTGGAAATCAGCCTTTAAGGGCTATTTTTTAAAATAAGAATCTATTTCGATCATTTTATTTGCTTAAATAAAGACTATTTCGAAAAAAGGACCGAATATAAAACCTTTTTTTTAGTTTGTTAAAGCGAGGTCGGCACTGGGAGCAGCCTTCCCAGCAGGACTGGGACCTGCCGCAGCCGTACAGGCACCTGCCAAATCTTGCAAAATCGGACGAGTAGCTTGCGCGCGTGGTCCACCCTGCATTTCCTTGTTGATCTTCTTCTTGTTGCTGTTGTTTTTTTTTATTTTTTGGAGGCTGCACCTTTTCGTCCCCGTCCATCTCCTCGGTAGCGCACTGCATTCCCTTCTTGTTGCTCCTGTTATTTTTCCGTGCAGGCTGCTCCATAGCATCGCTGTCCGACTCCGACCCATCGGCACACCGTTTATTAATTATATTAACGGTCTGAAAAAAACGAATACTATATGTCATTCAAATAATGTATTATAAGCACGATACAATAAATAGAAGGTACTGCAATCACTGTGTCTGTGACGTCATTTGACAGATTAGCCTAAGGCTGGGAGTTTGAGTTTTTAGAGTTTGTTTGATTAATTGTAAATTGTTGCTGTAACTTTAATTAATTTTTTTATTTAGTAGGTAGCACACATTTTTAAATATAAAAAAACACCAAATTGTGAGCCTGTGACGTCAATTTTTTTTTGACAAGCTTCTCATTGCACTACCCTTATTTGAATATACTTACCGATTTCTCTATAACTATAGATATAAACGGCATGTTGTTATTTTGTTGCACGCTTTGATCTGGTCTTGCCGGCTTACGAAGAATTACTGTACCTGAATGTATAAAAGTGGCAGCGCTGTGTCCATTTCTAGGGCTGCAGTAATAACATGGAACATGGAAAAATAATGAATATGAGATAATCACAATGTTTTATATTTTATATGTGCGTCAAAATATGCATGATTCGTGAGTGACGCAAAACTCTTAAAAAATTACAAGCGCGAAGCTTCCGTAAAGAGATTTTTCTTTCGTGAATCGTTCGAGACCATGACAGAAAATTCGCTCACGCGCTCAGCTCTACTACATAGGCATGTATAGAAATGAAAATGTTCATTGCTTGAAAATCGCTTCGAAGAGTCGAAGAGTGTCTTTACTGTGTTTACGATCGCCTCTGTGAAAAGCGCAGTATTATCCGCGAAAACCCAAGGACAAAACCACCAAAGTGGTATATAAGTTGTAACGAGTCCTTTTAGTTAATTAAGCTTGCTCAGGCTAGGCTCAGGGCTGTCGAAGGTTCCCTTCAACAAATTTGTTTGCTAGCCTTGGTAACAATAACCACACTCGGGTTATTTAGTATGATCCACGTTCTCCTTTATTCTTAATATTATGAATCCTTAGAACTAACAAGTGCAGTTCCTTATGCTAGTCTTTCACGGCTAGTCGGCCGCAAAAACGCCGACTCATTAGGGCCAACCCTTTCTTTCTCGAGCCTCGCTCTAAGGGTCTTACCACTCCTACCTTTGGTCCTCTGCACCACCGGCGGCTAGGATATACCGCCTGGCACCGTCGAGACTAACGCTCTGACACGCCGTCTCTCCGTATTTGCCTGCCTCTTGCTGACCACTCCGCTTTGGGGCTTTCGTTGGCTGAGGTTTACGCCACAACACGTAGATACTAACGCTCGTACTCGTCGGCTCACCGCACACGCACAACTCAATCTCACCCACTAGCGCTCGCTTAGGCAACACTGCGGTTTCCATCGGCTAGGGAACGCCTTGGCACGTCGAGAATTCTCTCAAACTCGCAGGCTCACCGTCTTCGCACGACTTGTACACCGCTTCTTGGACCGGCACCTCTCGCTGCAACCGATAGTCCCTACTGTTGCTGCCTTGCGCTGCGTTGGTGTCGCAGCGACCGTCCTCCGGCTCCTCTATCCACACCTTTGCCCCATCCATCTCGTCCACGTTGCCTTTCATCTTCTTACCCTCTTTATCCGTCTCCTTTTCTCCCATCTGGTCTCCATTCATCTCTCCCCATGTCACTAGCGTCATCTGCTAGTGATTGATCACCTCCACGCTCTGATTGGACACCATTGCTGTTTCTGCTGCTCCCCTTGCGGCTCCTGTTGTTGATGCCAGCCTTATTGATGCTTATTGTTGCTGCTGCTGCCCTTGTTGCTGATGCTGATAATGTCATTGCTGCTGGTGTTGGTGCCATTGATGCTGCTGGTCCCACTGTCGTTGCTGCTGCTCCTGGTCCCACTCCTCTTCCTCATCAGAGAGACAAAATGCGTCCCCGTCCCTCATTGGCCTTGGTGTTGGCGGTTCATTTAGCGCATCATTTAGCGCCTCGGGTTCTGCCCCTTCCTCTGTTGACTCAGCCTCTGAAACATTTTCGGCCTTGACCTCGTCCTTATACGTGTCGCGACCCGGAACTCTCACTCCCTGAACTCTCACTCCCGGACGCCGACTCAGGTGCCTCTCTCATACGAGCGGGGATGACAACAGCTGGATAACGGGCGACTTTGATCTTTTCCGCCTTCTCCTGGCCCCCATGAATGGCAAACGACGCCGCCCATCCCTAAGCTTGCCAGGCTTACGCCGCCTTACTCCACTTACGCCTAACCTCTTCACCCTTGGGTTAGGAGATTGGCACGGATCGGCCAGCTCAGCCTGGTCCTTACTTAACGCTGCGTTCTCACTCATGTTGTTTGCTCGAATGAAAGCAGCACGTGTATCTCGCATGGTAAGATGCTTGGCCTGAGACCCTCGTGCCATTGTCCCGGTGTTCTCCTGACGGCTTTGGTCTTGGTTCAAAACAGTTCCTGACGATCGTTTTAATTGGCTTTCTTTATGTTCCCCTCCCCTTTAAATCAGACTATCTCCATTTCGCCGCACGACTCTCTTTCCCGTTTACCTAGATTTAGATTTACTTGACAAAAATTCTTGGTGCTACAAGTGTATACTTAAAAATTATTGCACGAGTCACAAAAACAAGACGTTTGATTTTTAATTGACTTATCCTACTTAATTCTATGAAATTAATAAAATAGTAAGTTTCATTTAAAGATCTAGTTTTTTAAGTGTATATTCAGTTTTACCCTAAGTTGCGTTGCGCTACAGACATTCTTAATGTTTGCTGCAAGTTGGTTCCACAACCTAACAGTATTAACAAAAAATTGTTTCTCCGAACTGGCAAGTTTATGGCGAACTGCTATTAAATTCAAAGTTCTTATTGATGTGGCAAAACTTAACTTGTCATACAAATATGATGGTTCTCTAGTGTGGGTATCAAGTATGTCTTTGCGATCAAAAGTCTGAGGTTTATCGGCAAATAATTTTGAGTCAAAGAAAGCTGTCTAAGTACTACGTTTTACCAGTTGCTCTAGTCACGTGGTTATTCCAAGATAATGTATTATTAAATGTAATACCTAGGTTTACAGTCTGTGTTTCATATTTAATAAACTTGTTCTCAATTCTTAGTTTTGGAAGGTCTGTTGTAGTCAACGCTTTCTCGTATATTACAATACACTTACACTTTACAGGGCTGAGTGACAATCCGTTACATTTAGCCCAATCATTAACACTTAACAAATCTCTATTACAAACATCCACACACTCATTTATTTTATTCAGAGGACGACTTACATACATTTGAACATCATCGGCATACATGTGGACATTACAATTAGACAACTTATCTGGAAGGTCATTTACATACGTAGAAAACAGAAGTGGGCCAAGGACTGAGCCTTGGGGTACACCACGAGTTAGACGCAAAGTAGACGATATTTCAGACTCAGTGGCCAATGCCTGACTTCTATCAGTTAAGTAAGAGCTTATAAGTTTAATGTCAGTATCCGTAAAATTAAAGAATTTATCAAGCTTTGTTACTAGGATTTCATGATTGACGGTTGACGGTCAAAAGCTGAAATCAAGAAGTGTTAAAAAAGTCACATCTCCGTTGTCCATTTGCCTTCTTATATACTAACTAATACGTAATACTAACTATTGTCGTGGTGCAGCTTCTATGTCTCCTATATCCCGACTGCTTATTACTAAGCAATAAATTATTTGTCAGAAACATACTTATTTGTTGAGCCATTAATTGTTCGAAAACTTTGGATAAAAACGGTAGGATTGAAATCGGTCTGTATTTATTTTTTCCTTTCGGAATGGGTATAATTTTAGCTACTTTCCATAAATCCGGAAAAGTCGATGTCATGAATGACGTGTTGCAGATGTGAGTAATTAAAGGTAATATTTGAGGAAGGATAATTTTCAGAAATTTTGGATTCAATCTATCTAGGCCCTCTGCATTTGACTTAATTCTAAGAACAGACTCAAGAACATCACACTGACTCACACACATAAAGCTAAAATTACTATCACAGTTATTACTAGGCATCAATTCAAGATATGGATTAGATGTAACTTCAGGTACTCCAGATTGCACAAATTTACAGTTTAAGTCATTGATTTCAGCGTCAATTCTAGTACTACTTTTTTGCTTTCCAATTCCAAGATTTCTAATTTCACCCCATTTCTGTCTAGTAGTTATTGCACTTTCAAATTTTGAGGAGTAATAGCAGATCTTAGCAGTCCTTATCAGTTCATAAACTTGTTTTATTAAAATTTTGAAATGTTGATAATGTTGAAAAGTTTTATATATTTTCCATTTCTTGTAAGCTGAATCTCTCAAGGAGATTTGCTTGGCAATATTATCATTGAACCACGGTTTTTGACTTAATCTCAATACTTTCTTTTTAATGGGTATAAATGCTTCGAATAAATTTTCAATAAACAAGTGAAGTGTTTCCAGCTGAGAATTCACATCGCTTGATCTGTATATTTCCTCCCAGCTATATTTTATAAATTCATTATGGAGTAGCCTAATGTCAATATTTTTAAAGTCTCTATACCATATGGTTTCGTAACTCTTATATGGCCGAAAATCATACGTCAAGAAAATTAAGTCATGCTTTGAGAATACTGGTACTGCCACCTGATCATACAAAATAATCTTGTCAGTTTCAATTACAAAAAATACGTCTAGTAAAGCGTCAGAGGTATTTGTGTAATGTGTTGGTATACTTGAGTTGACTAAATCCATACCCAGCGAAGCCATGTCATCTGCTAAGTTATGTTCAGTCAACATATTACTATTAAGGTCACCAGCTATTATAATGTCAGTAAAGTCCACAGATAAGGTGGAAATTACATCAATTACTTCTGTGTAGTCAGTATAACGATTTGGTCTGTAAAGGCAGCCAATTAACATTTTAATTTCATTATTAAGTCCCAATATCTGAATAAATAAGTACTCAATCGCACTTTCAAGCGGGTGTTTACAGATCAATTTAGATTTTAGTTTTTTCCAAACATATATTGCAACACCCCCAGCATGACCTATGCGATCAGATCTATATACATCGAAACCATCACACAAAATCAACTTATCACATAACCCCAATAACACATAAATTACCACATAACAAAACCACGTTTCTGACACACAGATAAAATCTACATTTGACTTTACAAACAAATACCTAAATTCTTCTATTTTTTTAAGCAGACTCTGTGAATTTATATGACAAATTCGAATGCCATTTTTTTGATTAGCAAACATTGACCATGATATTACTGTAGGTTGTGGAGTTATTCATGTTATCAACCATTTTTTACAATCACAAATAGCTGTCAGTAGCACACGCAATGTACATAAAACAAAAACATAATAATTCCTATATAACTTACATAAAAAAAAAGGAAAAAATAACCTTATTAATCAATTCTTAAGAGTAAAATGGCCTTTAAATTTTCTTGGTGAACTAAGACATTCTTTCACGATATAACTCTTGCTCGGCAGCGGCATCAGCAAGAGGTGAAGAGACCACTTCAGATGTTGATGAGCGATCATTCCCAGATTGTGTCCTATAGCCCTGCAGATCTCGCATATTTTTTATGCAGACATATTCTTTGCCCACACGATGTTTGACATGGACATGACATTGACGAACCGTTGCGAGTAAACACTGCCACCAATCCCCTTAGTTTCTTTAACTTCATCGCCTCTTTAAATAGCTCGTAGTTGTTTTTGGTTAGTTGTTCATTTATATAAAAAGGAGCTTCAGAATCAATAGCTCACATATTTAGGCTCAGCGGTTGCTTAGTATTTCTCCGGTACTCCCCTGCCGCTCGACGAAAATTAATTTTGTCTTGCAAAGAATCAAACTTAACTAAAATTACTGGGTCAACAAGAGACTGACCCGAATTCCTAGTTTTAAACCTGAAGATCTCCTTTATTTTTGGTGGTGGAGCAATGTTGAGCTAGGTTGTTGATGATGGTTTTTAAATTCTCGTCTTCTATTATGGGCACCCTGGGCAATCGCAGATTGCTTGCAAAGACTGCTTTCTCCTCTGCATCAAGCCTGTCCTCCAGCTTTGCCTCGAGTTCTCCAACCCTATCTCTCAAAGCCTGAATGTTTTCAACCTAAAAAAGTTGAACACGTTGAGCCAGCTGCTCCATCTCACCCGCTAGTTAGGCTTCCATTTCACGCAGAATTCGCTCCTCAGCCTCCCTCATACTGCAACTAATATGCTCAGCCTGTTCGGCAAAGCGTTTGTTGATAAGCTTAACGAGCTGAGGGGAGGGGGCATCCGAATTGCGAGCTGCCTTTAGATCCCCAGATGAGTCGCTTTGTATGCGCTTTGGTGTAGACCCGGACGCTTTCGTCTCGAGCGTCGTTGCGCTCAAGTGCTTCACTTGTGGCTTGTTGTTGGTTTGATGATGTTCGATGTTCGATGCACTCTCTCAAAAATGCACAGAAACAGAGTTGGAGAGAGAGAGCGAAAAATTGTTCGATGGTCAAAGGTCGATGTTGCGCGCGCACCAGCAGCCAAACAATTTTTTAGCTTTATTGTTTTATTGTTTGTTTGCTTATTAAATGCACAAGTTTTGGAGCTTTGCACAAACGAAAGTTTTGCCACGGCACTTATTGGGAGTCCAGCCTAACTATACTGTTTAAGTGTCTATTACTTTGGTTGTAACATTAAATTTAGTACGGAGCACAAAACTATGCGACTGTTTGGTTCGACTGTTGATCATACATGTTGCTAATTTGAATTTGAATTCAAACGCTTCTTTATTTTTATACCCTTGCAGAGGGTATATTAAAATTGTCCAGATGTTTGTAACGCATAGAAGGAAGCATTTCCGACCACATGAAGTATATATATTCTTGATCAGCATGATGAGCTGAGTCGATATAGCCATGTCCTTCTGATTCTATGCTAACTCCTCCGTCAGTTTTAAAGCTATCGCCACCAAACTTTGCACGAAGTCTTCTGGTCCAAATACGCTGCACATTTGTCGGAACCGGCCGGATCGGATGGCTATAACATATAGCTGCCATAGGAACGATCGGTCAAAAAACTAGTTCTAGTGAGAAAAACTTTTTTGTTTTTAATGGAAACGTCTCCAAGCTCCGTATTTACTACTTTTTAATGCTTCTCCATAATTCTGCCAGTAAAGTAGAAATGCACTGTCGGTTGAAGTGTGAAGACGTGTTTTTTTAAAATCTTTAAAATCAGTTGTTAATACAAAAACTTTCGACTCGTGATAAAAGACTTCAATGGACATTCATAAGCACTCGTGCTTATGTTGTCTAATAATATCTAATAGTTGATATTTAATTGAATTAAATTAATTGAATGACTACGCGTACAAATTCAGCAAATGCAACTGTAAAGAACACTAACAACTCCATGAGTCAGAGCCAACTCAATGCCCAAATGCAACTACAACAAGACGATCGCCGGCTTTCTATACAGCGCAACAACGCTTATTTTGCAATTGTCTCTCCCGAGCCCACCAGCACGGCGACTGTAAGCTCTCATACTCCCCACCCCCTCTCCTCAGCCCACGATGATGAACTTTTCGGCAAATGCAACAAAAAGTACGGTAACGCTTACTCCAGCGCAATCAAACTGTACGAACTCAACAACAACAACTATGCAGAAACCAGCGTCAACTCAGCACGCGCTCCCACTAACACATACACAAGTGAGCACAACACCCACCACCCGTTCGTATGTGCAGACCGGCATCGATCGGTATGTAAAAGTAAACAAACGAAAATTTGTACAAAAAATCTGTGTTGATTTCTGTTAATTATTGAATTATAATTAACCCGACCTTAAGCCAGCCAAAATCCACTTTGACTAAAATCAAACCAGGTCGCTAAAACCCACAGTCAGAAAATTAAGCCCGCTAAACCAAAATTGCGGTAATACACCAAAATTGAACAAAACAAGCGATAAACCTGCGGACAAAGATCCCCTCACTGAGAATAGGTTCCAAATTCTTACCAAACAGTCTAACGCTGAGAGTGAAGAAAAAGCCGCAAGTGCCGCTAAACCAAAGCCTCCGCCAATCTACATTAGGGATACCAGCTGTACGACCCTCATAACAAAGCTTGTCCCGCTAATAGGCAACAACAACTTCTATGTGAAATCCGTCAGCAAAGGCAACATACGCAAAACAAAGCTTCAAGTTAACACCGATGACGACTATCGTGCTGTCGACAAATGTTTAAGAGCTGAAAATAAAAGCTACTACACCTACCAACTAAAAAGTAGCAAAGGCCTACAAGTTGTAATCAAAGGTATTGAATCAAGTGTACCTTTGGAAGAAAAGGGATTTAAGGTCAAGTCCGTAATAAACTTATTAAACAGGGACAAAAAACCCCAGCCGCTTTTCAAAGTTGAGCTGAGCACGGAAGACATAGCTCCTAACAAAAATGAAGTGCACCCAATTTACAAACTACCTTACTTATTGCACCGCAGAGTAACTGTAGAGGAACCGCACAAGCGCACAAATCCAGTGCAATGTACCAATTGCCAAGAATTTGGACACACTAAATCCTACTGCGCTCTGCGATCTGTTTGTGTGGCATGCGGAGAGCAGCACAATACTGCCTCATGCCCCGCAAACAAGGAAGATCCATCAGTCAAAAAATGCAGTAACTGTGGAGGTAACCACACCGCAAACTACAGAGGTTGCCAAGTATACAAAGATCTGAAGAGCAGGATTAATACGCGCACGGAATTTGCTCGTTCCAATGGAAACCTTAATATGTATACACCCTCGCAATCGACCCCTGGAGTCATCTTCACAAAAGCTACGAGATCGTCTTTTGCCCCATCGACTACTACTCAAGGTGTTTCTTTCGCAAGCGTCCTAAAACAAATAACAATTTCACACGAAACTCGATCTGAGCCGACTCTGACAACAACACATGTGGAGCAACCATCAAACCAAAGTAGCTTAGAAGCCATGTTTCTATCGTTACAACAAACCCTGAAAGATTTTATGGTGTATATGCAAAACGCAATGGCCAAAGGCCTTCTCATTCAACTGCTCGCTTCGCAACAACCCAAATAATGTCTCTCCTAAGAGTATCACTCTGGAATGCAAATGGCATTCCTCGCCACAAAGTGGAGTTATCCAAATTTTTCCAAGAAAATGAAATCGACATAATGCTTCTTGCGGAAACTCATCTGACGGACCGATATAATTTCCAATTATCACCCAGATGGTAAAGCTCGTGGCGGAACTGGTGTCCTAGTCAGAAACCGCATCAAACATTATAAACTAACGGGATATTCGGAAACCTACCTAGAATCTAAACGAAACAATATCACTCTGTCTGCTGTTTACTGTCCCCCACGATGTACAATATCAGAAAAACAATTCCTAGATTTCTTTAATACACTTGGTCAACGCTTCTTCGCTGCGGGTGACTATAACTCGAAACATCCCCAATGGGGCTCCAGGCTGACTAATCCCAAGGGGAGGCAACTCTACAACGTACTCACGCACGCATCAAACAAACTCGACTTTGTATCTCCTGGAGGGCCAGCTGATCCAAAGAAAATACCCGGTCCTATAGACTTCGCTATAACAAGAAAAGTTCCACAATACCTGGTAACTGCAGAAGCCCTTGCAGACTTGTCGTCAGACCATTCTCCAATAATATTTACCCTTCTGGAGTGTCCTCAAATCAGACAATAATTCCATCTCAATTTAATTTAATTTAATTTAGGGCCGTTTTCCACATAAATCTTTTAATTTAATTTATACCACAAAATTATAAAAATAATCAAATTTAGTTTTAAGTTTTATTATGATGTAATTAATTAATTAATTGAATGTAACACCTTTTTGTGACCAATGACTTAATTTATAAGCTATATGTCTCGTGTCATTGGGATATTAAATAAAATAAATAATAAAATAACCGCAAATCTACAATATCCTCGGAGACTGCCTTCACACAAGACAAACTGGCTCAAATACAGAAAAACATATCAGCAGTCACATCGAGCTGAGCCCGACCATAAACAGCGAAGTAGACATTGAAAACTCAGTACAAGCCCTCAGCTCTATCATTACTGCTGCTGCTCATCATTCAAACCCTCAAACAACAACAATAACACCTAAGCAAGATAGTAGATTAACGAACAGCTACATAGACCGACTGGTGTCTGAAAAGCAGCGTGCAAGAAGAGAATGGCAGCACCATAGGTCGCCTGCATCAAAAAATCATCTGAGACTTGCGGAACGCATACTTCGCAAAGCACTCGAAGCGGAAGAGCAGCTAGCCCATAGCCGATACATAGAAAAACTATCGCCTTCAAGCACCAAATTTCCCCTATGGAGAGCACATGCAAGGATAAAGCCACCTGCAAAGGTAGACACGCCTTTAAAGGACCAGAGTGGAAGTTGGGCCCGCAGTGCCGAAGAGAAGGCAAATCCACCAACTAATGGCTATGCACTTCCATTGGTTCCCATCGCCGCACAAACTGACCCAATCAAAGTTCATTCACTTGAAATAAAAAATGCTATCGGAGATCTACAACCCAGAAAAGCGCCTGAACATGATCTTATTACGCCTTAAATGATTATGGAACTTCCAAGTCCTGCCATAACATATATCTCAAGACTTTTCAATGCAGTACTGCGATGTGGATACTTCCCAACCCAATGGAAAAAGTCCACAATCATAATGATCCATAAACCAGGAAAGGATAAAACCCAAGCGTCATCATATGGAAGAGTGGCTGGCCAACTGGCGTATTAAAATCAACGAGCAAAAGTGTAAACACGTGACGTTTACACTCAACAGAAGCACCTGTCCCCAGCTATCACTAAACGCGACTTTGATCCAGCAATCAAGCGATGTTGTATACCTAGGTGTACACCTTGATAGAAGGCTCACATGGCGCGAACACATAGACTCGAAAAAACTTCAGATAAAGCTTAAGGCCAACAGCCTGCACTGGCTAATTAACTCCCATTCCGCTCTAAAGCTGGAATATTCATTTTTACTGTACAAGAGCATCATAAAGCCTGTCTGGACCTATGGATCACAGCTATTGGGAAATGCTTGTGCGAGCAGCGTGGGCATCCTCCAAAGATCACAGTCGAGAATCCTTAGACATTCGCAATGATTGTATCCACAACGACCTCAGCATCCCACTGGTTGAAACTGAAATAGAGGAACTTAAGCGCAAATATTCTGAGAAGTTTCTTGCCCACCCGAACCAACTTGCAAAATCTCTCACCATGCTGGCAACGCATTCTCGTCTCCGAAGAAACGACCTACCAACCCAGCGACTGACTTGAAGGGCCGCAGAACACAAACTACCTCCAATAGGGGATAGCTTTTAAAATAGTTTCTAGATTAAGATTTGAAAAAATTATTGGTAGTCTCTTTAAGAGAAGATCCAATAAATACCAACCACGCATAAAGAAAAGGAGTCTTATTGGGAAAAACTTGTTTCTTATCAGTGGACATGTCCCTCAAATCAGTTAAAAAACGTGCTGCAAGGGTATACAAACTTCGGCCGAGCCGAAGTTAACTTTCCTCTATTTTTAATTATATTTAAATTTGAATTCAAACGTTTCTTTATTTTTTTAGAATTTAATTGATTTTTTTTTTTTTGATTAGTATATTTCAATAAAGCTAGTTTCTTGGCCAAAGTTAGCGACTTTGTTTATTTTCTTTATTAGCCAACTTTGAATGATTAAGTATTTGCCTCAAAACTAGTTGCTGCACTTTACTCGGATGCCTCTTGGAGTACTCCTTGGTGCGTACCATCCTCATGGCATGGCTTCAGCTCTCCGAAGTGGGCTGTCTGGGTTCGCTGATCTTGTTGATGACGCAGCGTACACAGAGTGCCTTTGGCAGTCTGGGTTCTCTCCCTTTCGTAATGAAGTTGGGAAAGTACCCGGTCGATTCTATGACGCTTGAGTTCACGGCCAGCATTAGCTCCGGCCATTTTTCATCCCATGTCTTCTGATCTTTTCCCGCGAATTACGCGATCATTGTTTTAACAGTACGATTAGCCCTTTCTGTTGGGTTTTCTTGTAGAGTATAAGGAGCCGTGTATTGGTGCCTGGCTCCGAGCTCATCCAAAAAATTTCCAAAACTCCTACTTGTGAACTCTAGTCCGTTGTCGGTTATGATCACCTTCGGTACTCCAAATCGTGCCAGGATCTGCTAGCATCAGTTTGGAGGGTGAACATTTTTGAAAAGTCAGGGCAGCCCATCAAACACCTGCTGATGCTCTGATGAACATGACCATTTTACCACTAAGCACTTATATATAGAGCCTTCAAACCGCGTTTTTTTGGTTTCACTTCTTACGTTGAGATCGCGACCCCAGCGCCCGATCGTAGATACCCGAACGCAACCCCGAGTGAGCGGCAGCTAGCGGAGAGCACCAGAGAGCAGAGGCTATTTAGTGCCCGTTTAACCCCAGAACGAGACGCTTCTGTGTGTATCTTACGCCAATGCACACATTGTTGTCGTAAAAATGGGCAGTGTTGCCAAACTTCACTCATATTTCTTAGCACAAGACGCAAACTCAAATGGCAATACTCCAGCAGACAGGCAGGCAGAATAGCATGCACCTGCTACCGAGATTGCTTCCATTGACTTTTAGTAAAGCAAATTATTTTTTATTTATGCGCTCTTATTATTTTTATTTGGTTTATTGTTGTTCTATTAATTATTAACTATTAATTATTATATTTGCCAGCGGCTTCGCTCGCTTTGCATCAATTTGTTACTAATTTATCATGCTGGTAAAATTTTATAATGTGATGCTTTCAAAATGTTCATGGAACTGATCAAATGAAGATCAAAAGAGTTGCATACAACAACTTTCCGCATATTTTTTAACATTGTGGGTTGATTTTAAAAATATTAAAAGACACGTATTCCGTACTTTTTTTGAATGTAGCTCATAAAATACGTTTGGAGCTAATAGCTGGAAACTAAACTTTTATACAATCTTGACCACCAATATTCTACCCATGGTGCTGAATTTGTCGAAACACCAGTCGTTGTTCAATTTTCGTTATCTTCATTGTTCTCGTTACCGTTACTGTTACCGCTATCGTTATAATTTTCGTTATCCTTATCGCTATTTCCTATAATATCCTTACAAACTTAGTTTCATGTCACTCGGATGAAATATAGTTTATTGCATTCGGAGATTTGGGAAGTTTTCCGACCTTAGGGCCAAGTTTCGAAGAAACGGAAAATCACGTTACATATTAATTTTACGGTCCTTACAAACCGAGTTTCAAGTCAATCGGATGAAAAACAGTTTTTCGGAGGCTGAATTTTCCTAGAGTTTTCCGACCCTACTGTCGAATTTTGCGTCATCGCAAACTGGTATCTCCTTTTATCTTACTAACTATCCTTACAAAATGAGTTTCAAGTCAATCAGATGAAACTTCACTTGCTATTCTTTCAAACCGAATTTCAATTCAATCGGGATAATTATAGTTACTTAGCTTGCGGACTTTTCAGTGAATTTTTCGACTCTACGGTCAAATTGTCCAATATCGGAAAATGACGTGTCAATTTATTTCACTTACTCTTCCTTACAATCCGAATTTTAAGTCAATCGGATGAAAAATAGATTTTTGCATATCTAATTTTCCCGGGACTTTTCCTTGTGGGCGGATTTTCCGAAATCGAAAACCACGTGTCCAATTATTTCGCATACTTTGCTTACAAACCGAGTTTTAAGTCAATCGGATAAAAAATAAAATTTTCCCCATACAAACTTTACCGACGCTTTTCCGGGTGGAATTTTCCAAAACCCCGTCTTAGTACTCACTTTCAGCATAAGACAAAACTACTGTAACAAAAATTCAGCTTCCTGTCTCTTATGGTTTGGGCTGCACGACGGTCACCAGTCAGTCAGGTTGAACAACTTTATATATGTATAGTCTAGCTTATAGCCCGACGCGCTTCGCCGCTGTCATCATCAGGGTAGTCGTTATCATTATAATTATCTCTATTGCTGTCGCTATCGTTATCGTTGTCGTTGTCGTTATCATTATCGTTATCGTTATCGTTATCGTTATCGTTATCGTTATCGTTATCGTTATCGTTATCATTATCGTTATCGTTATCGTTATCGTTATCGTTATCGTTATCGTTATCGTTATCGTTATCGTTATCGTTATCGTTATCGTTATCGTTATCGTTATCGTTATCGTTATCGTTATCGTTATCGTTATCGTTATCGTTATCGTTATCGTTATCGTTATCGTTATCGTTATCGTTATCGTTATCGTTATCGTTACCGTTATCGTTACCGTTATCGTTACCGTTACCGTTACCGTTACCGTTACCGTTACCGTTACCGCTACCGCTACCGTACGCTACCGTTACCGTTACCGCTGCCTACCGCTCGCTACCGCTGCCGCTACCGTTACCGTTACCGTTACCGTTACCGTTACCGTTACCTCCCTCTCGTCCGTCCGTTACCGTTACCGTTACCGTTACCGTTACCGTTACCGTTACCGTTACCGTTACCGTTACCGTTACCGTTACCGTTACCGTTACCGTTACCGTTACCGCTACCGTTACCGTTACCGTTACCGTTACCGTTACCGTTACCGTTACCGTTACCGTTATCGTTATTGTTACCGTTATCATTATCGCTATAGTTATCGTTATCGTTGTCGTTGTCGCTGTCGTTACCATTATCGTTATCGTTACCGCTATCGTTATCGTTATCGTTATCGTTATCGTTATCGTTATCGTTACCTTATCGTTATCGTTATCGTTATCGTTATCGTTATCGTTATCGTTATCGTTATCGTTATCGTTATCGTTGTCGTTATCGATATCGTTGTCGTTGTCGTTATCGATATCGTTATCGTTATCATTATCGTTATCGAGATTGTTATCGTTATCGTTATCGCTATAGTTAACGTTATCGCTTTCGGTTTCGTTATCGTTATCTTAATCGCTATATTTATCGTTATCGATATCGCTATCCATCATCGAAAAATGGCATCTCAATTTATTTCACTTACAATCCTTTCAAACCGAATTTCAAGTCAATCGGATGAAAAATAGATTTATGCGTATTGAATTTTCCGGGAATTTTCCTTGTGGGCGGACTTTCCATAATCGGTAAAACACGTGTCCAATTATTTCGCATGCTTTATCTACAAACCGAGTTTCGAGTCAATCGGATGAAAAGTAAAATTTTCCCCATACAAACTTTTACCACGCTTTTTCGGCTTTTCCGGGGGTAATTTTCCAAAAACCCCGACTTAGTACGCACTTTCACCACATAAGGAAACTGCTGTGCGATGATTGCCAATCAGTCAGTCAGTGAGGACAAACTCTTATATATGTAGACTAGCATATAGCCCGACTCACTTCGCCGCTGTCATCATCAGGGTAGTAGTTATCATTATCTCTATTGCTATCGTTATCGTTATCGTTATCGTTGTCGTTGTCGATGTCGTTGTCGTTGTCGTTGTCGTTATCATTATCGCTATAGTTATAGTTATAGTTATCATTATCGTTATCGTTATCGTTATCGTTATCGTTATTGTTATCGTTATCGTTATCGTTATCGCTATCGCTATTGTTATCGTTATCGTTATTGGTATCGTTATCATTATCGCTATAGTTATCGTTCTCGTAGTCGTTGTCGTTATCGATATGGTTTTCGTTATCGTTATCGTTGTCGTTATCGCTATCGTTATCGTTATCGTTATCTTAATCGCTATAGTTATCGTTATCGTTATCGCTTACTATTACGCTTACGCTATCGCTAACCAACATCGGAAAATGAAATCTCAATTTATTTCACTTACTATCCGTACAATCCGAGTTTCAAGTCAATCGGATGAGAAATAAAATTTTCCCCATACAAACTTTTCCGACGCTTTTGCGGGAATTTTCCGGCCCTACTGTCAAATTTTCCAACATCGGAAAATGACATCTCACTTTATATCACATACTTTTCTTACAAACCGAATTTAAAGTCAATAGGATGAAATATAGTTTGTTAGCATGCAGAATTTTCCGGATATTTTCCGACCTAACGGTCAAATTTTCCAACATCGGAAAATTACATCTTAATTTATATTACTTACTTTCCTTACAAACCGAATTTCAAGACATCGGAAAATGACAACTCAATTTATATCACTTACTATCCTTACAAACCGATTTTCAAGTCAATCGGGTGAAAAATAGATTTTTACATATCGAATTTTCCGGGAATTTTCCTTGTGTGTGGATTTTCCGAAATCGGGAAAACACGTGACCAATTATTTCGCATACTATGCTTACAATCCGAGTTTCAAGTCAATCGGATCAAAAATAAAATTTTCCCCATACAAACTTTTCCGACGCTTTTCCGGAATTTTCCAAAACCCCGCCTTTCACCACATAAGAAAACTTCTGTCAAAATTTCAGCCTTCTAGCTCTTACCGTTTAGGCTGTGCGATGATTGCCAATCAGTCAGTGAATCAGTGAGGACAAACTCTACTAAATATAAAAAGAGGAGAAGAGATATACATTTTGTTAGTAAATAATTGTGGGCTTATAACATTTAAAAAATAAACCAACAAGATAATAAATAATGCATTTAATAATGCACTGTTTAAAGTTTAAACCAATACAATAATACAATTTATATTTTTGTGCCTTTGGCTTGGATTTGGATTCTTTCGATTACGGTTTTCTTAGCTTAATGTCTTCCTTTTTGCATTTCCGCGCTGTTGGAGTTGCTGTTGTTGCTGCAAATACAAGTACATATTTGGCGCGCGCTTGTCTTCTGTTATGATTGGATTTGTTGGAGGTATTAATACCGTACAAGAATTAGTGTTCCATTTATCAATTTCGTTAGCTTTCAAATAATTTGGCCAATTTTGATCTAAATCAAGGGACTATATCGGATAGCCCCTTTTATGTGTTTGCCAAAAGAATTGTAAGATAACTGGCAATTTGCAAATGTGTTTGAGTAAGAGAGGTTTTAGAACGTGGGACATAAATGGAGGGTACTTGAACGTAGAAATGGAGATGGATGTGAATGGCAATATCCTCTTGAGTTCACAAGACACCAAATTCATTCACAAATCGGTATTTTCCCATTTGCTTCTTTATGACTAAGAAATCAACTCTAAAAAACTCAAAACTTGTTGTATGAGCCTAAGACATTAAATGGTTTCATTTATAACAACTAAAACCCCCGTTTGAATGCATTTATGCAAACAAACTTTTTGGTCACCATTATTAACAGCGGGGAGAGTATCTCTCACACTAATAAAGGCAAGACCAGGGGGACACACACACACAAAGGCGATTGTCTGTTTCTACGCTGCCTCTCGATGTTTTTGCGCGCATTCTGCTTTGGGATTCCCAAACGGTTATGCCACCGCAGGCATGGAGAGACTTTAGAGAAACGTTCAGTTGGTAGGCAATGATCGCTGATGATAGAGGGTGGTTCCTTTTGAAACAGTTGTGTCTCCTTTTAAAGTTATCCGAAAGCATTAACATGACCTCGAGCCGGCTAAAAACTGCATGTTTTCAGGTTTCTTAATATTTGTTACAGCATATAAAGCTTTGATTAATTTAATTGATCATTGAATAACTAAAATTAAATATTAAAATGAATAAAGTGACAAGTGAAATTTTGCGTCACCCGAGTGACTTGAAAATCGCAAATACCGCCGAGTACTGCCTAGAAGTAACACTGGATGTACAAAACGCCTTGAATTCGATAAAATGGCCGAATATTTTAGGAGCACTCCGCCGGTTCGAAGTACCCAGATCCCTGCTAGAGATCACGAAAAGTTATTTTTCCAACAGTGCTGTAATATGACACCGAGTCCGGACCAAAAGAAAAACGGATCACAGGCTCCCAGGATTCCAAGGCTCTGTGCTGGGTCCCCTGTTGTGGAATTCGACGACGTCCTCCGAATACAGCTGCCCAATGGCTGCACCACCATGGGATTCGCAGATGATGTGGCATTGATAGTTGTGGCAAAGCACATAACCGAAGTCCAAATAGCAGTTAACGAGGCTATCAGGATAGTGTATGAGTGGATGACCCAAAATGAACTTAGACTCGCTGAGAAAAAGACGGAAGCCGTGCTCATCAGCAGCAGGAAGGCAGTTGAAGCAACCAGCATTCTAGTAGGAAATGCCACAACTCATTCCAGCCCATACATTAAATACCTGGGCGTGATGATAGACAGGCGGCTCACGTATAGCGCGCACACGCGCTATGCAAGCGAAAACGACGTAACTGCAAGCGTGGCGTTAGCTCGCATCATGGCTAACACCCACGGACCAAAGCAGAGTACTAGAAGGCTCCTTGCCAGTGTGGTCTCTTCGATCCTCCTATAAGCAGCACCAGTGTGGACAGATGCTATGCAAACACACTCCTTCAGAGCAGCATTGATTGTGGCGGGCATGATTCCCATTGACCTACTGGCGAAAGAAAGGAAAACCTCGGCTGCGGCCGAGGAATACTACAACTGGGAGGCGCAAAGAGAAGCGACAATCGAACTGTGGCAGGAAAGGTGGAACCAAGGCACAAACGGACGTTGGACGCGACGCCTTATTCCGAACATAACCATATGGCTGAACAGACGACATGGACAGTTAAATTACTACCTGACGTAACTGCTGACAGGACACTGGTGCTTTAAACATTACCTGTCGAGGTTTAAGCACGAGGACGACCCAACCTGTACAGCAAACCCAACCTGTCAGGGGACCACCCAAGACGCAGAACACATATTTTTTGTCTGTCCGACATTCGATGAATAGAGAAATGAGATGAGCATAAGGGTGGGGAGGACACCAGCCGCTTGTAACCTGGTGAGCATCATGCTTGACGCGGAAGAGAATTGGTCTGCGGTAAGCAATATAGCCACAATAATTAGCTTACCAAAAACTGCGTTGGCTAAGCGTGAGTGCAATTCAATACATAGGAGAGAATCCTAGATGAACCTAAGGGTATTCCCCCGGCGAAGTAATAGCGAAAGGCAGTTCCGCAGGGAAACGGTTTAGGTGGCGGTAGTTTAGTGCGGTGAAAGTCCCACACTTCGATCGCAATTCCGCGATCGAGTCGGCTTTCAATGCGTCTATCGCGGGGATAACAAAAAAAAACATTAAAATGATCAAGTAAAGAAATGGGAAAAGCTGCATTTTCTCAAAAACTGTGCTATAGATTTTGATGAAAATTGTAGCAATTGCCAGTGTGACCTAAGCTGCTAATTGGTCAAGGCTCCATTGTCGCTGGCAGCTCCCTTAGCAGTGGAAAATGTGAAACCGAGGCACCCTTACTGTAAAGCGATTTTCTCGAAAACTGTGCGATGGATTGAGCTGAAAATTGCTGGGTGCACTCTGAAATAACTCTCCTTTAAGCAAATATACCGTTCCATTGGTTTCTATTGTCTTGGAACTTAGCAGTTAGCGCATATTTTTAAATGTAATTTTTAAGGTTTTTCGTATGGGAATTTTGTAAGGTTGGTCGAATGTTAGCCGTTTTTCTCAAAAACTGTATTATAGATTAAGCTGTAATTTTGTGAGCATATACTTGAATATGTGCTTGAAGTTTTTGTATACCGTGCACATCTACTCTATTGTTTTACTCTATTTGTTTATTGTACTGTATGGTTTTATTGGGCTGGGGTTGGTTTTAACTTTTTCTGGCATTAAAATTGTGGTGTTGAAAAATTGACTTTCCACTAAATTAAATATATCTCAACTTTCAGCTCGCGTAGGGCTATACACGGTATATGTGCGAATTCGCCATGGTTTTTTCTGGACAATTTTAAAATACCCTCTGGAAGGGTAAAATATATATGGAAATTTTATTTATTTTAGTTTTTACCTCCAGGTGTTTGTAACGCATAAAAAAAAACATATCGGATCACATAAAATATATATATTCTGGATCTCAAAGACGAGCTGATTTGATAGAGCCATGTTCACCTGTCCGTTCATTTCTATTTGGTTTGGGCTTACCTAGTCCGATGCAAACTTTGTATTAAAATAGGTTCTTTTGTGGTTATAGCTTTGTGCAGAAAATCTGGTATTCTAAGGCTACTACACTTGCCTCCGTTTTTGTATTGTTATATGATTTTTATCCGTGTTTACTGATACAAGTTTATACGTATCCAAATACCTATTGTACCAGAAGTGCTGAAAAAACGGAAATTTATTTATTGATTTACAATAAAATATAAAATAAAACGTACGGCTGATAAATCTAGTTCTATCTAACAAATGTTTACCATCTTTATTAAAACGTTCATAACTTATACAAGTCAATAAAAAATGCAGCCTTGCCAGAGCGGCCAACATGATTTTAATGAGTGTGTATGGGAAAGAAGTGGGATAAACTCAATTTTAATCGGGCATACCGCGTAACACGCTACGCGAGCTGGAAATCGAGGCCGCTTACTGCAGTTGAAATGTGCTGAATATCGATAAGTATTTGTAATGGTTCCGATACTGAGCTGGTTCCATTATCAATTTTTCATCACCACATTTTTAGTGCCAAAAAAAGTTGAAACCAATTCCAGCCCAAACAGTAGAGTACATTTCTGCAATTGAAGTTTTTAGATTAATCATTGCAGTCCAAAGAAAATTCAAAATTAAAAAATCCCTTCGTGCTCCGGACTCCACCGTTCCAAATTCGTCGCTAACTTTTCGTAGCTAACTTTTCGTCGCTATTTTGACGCACTTGTTTTGGTTGATTGTGAATGTCACTTGCATACACATTTGCTCATTGATATATATGCGCCAGTTGGCAAGCCACTCTTTAAAGTAAGCTAGGTGACTGTCAAAAGGTCTCGTTGCGTTAAATGGACATCGTGATCAGCTGATTTGCAAAGTATGACGAAAACTAAATTCAAAAGTATAAATGGCTGCCTGGCAAAATGGGTGGTTGCCAAATTGCTTGTTTTGGTTGACTTGATTTGTCTGCGCATATGTATGTACGTGTGTGTGCTCTTCGAAATACTATGTATGCCTCAAATCTATTTGTTTTGCCATGTATGGCATTTTTAAACGAGTGTCCACATTCAAAAATGTTTAATTTTTAATTAAAAAATTCAAAGGAAAGTTAACTTCGGCTCTTCTGAAGTTTATATACTTTTGCCCATGATGCAACTATATAAGGTGAGGACACGCCAGTGTGAGGCGTACTTTTGCTAAAGCTGCGAGAGAGATTGGGAGAGAGAGTGGGAGAGCGAGTGGCAGAGCAAGAGTGAGTGGCGCACATGGACGCACTTTATGTATGCGGGTGTGTCTGTGTGTGTAACAACAAATGCGATCGCTCAATCAATTGTCAGAAGAAAAATACATTTTAGGAAACAATCCAATACTAGTGTAAATATTAATTAAAACCATTTAAACATTAGTAATGTTAATAAAAAATAATTATTTGTATTTATCAGCTTCGTACTAAAATTGGGATATGGGCATTTCTGCGATGCAAAATTATGTACAAAAAGAGAGATTCTATAACATTTTGTTACCTCTATGTTTGGTGCATAAAATTAAAAAAAAAAACAATATAACCTTTTTCAATTGTATTGTGTTATTTATTATTTATATACAAATTAAACAAATATTTTTGTGATACACTTTTTGTTGCATCATGATCATGGCCTTGGCCACAACAACACAAAATGTACACAGCTAAGTATGTATTCATTTTTTGCTACAGCGCAAAAAAACCACCCCCAAATACATAAACAAAACAAACTAAAAATCGACATCCGCGGACAACCTTACGCTTCAAGAGTACGCTCAGCACTGAACGTGGGGGTACTTTGCAGCGAACTCACACTGGCGTGTCCTCACCTTATATAGTTGCATCATGCTTTTGCCGTTCGTATAATTTATCTAAACACTCTCTGAGCTTCATAATTTCATTGAAAAAAAATTTATTTGTTAAAAATTAGTGTAGGTTTTAAATGAGTTTAAAAGTTCTTTTTCGCTTTGAAGAGTACTAGTTGAGTGTTTTCCCAAGCTGACCAATAAATGGCTCGTGTACCATTTGCCGAAATGGTGTTGAAGCAGATGATATTAATAGCTGTCAAGATTAAAGATAGCTTTAAATGTGACGAGGAGATTTCAGAGACAGACGGACGTCTGCTCGTCATGCTGATCAAGAATATATATACTTTATGTGATCGGAGATTCTTCCATCTATGCTCTTCATGCTTTTTCTGGCCTTCCTCTTTTTTTCCCGAAGCCACCCTATTTCCTCTTTCATTTCCAGGCATTGTTGCTCCAAGCTTTCATGCTTTCTGGATAGCTCCATGAATTTGTTGCGCCAGTAGTGTTCGTTCTTCCAGAACATTTCCCAACGTGGACAACCCGATTCTATCGGCTCTTCATCACGCTGAACCAAGTCAGATTCTAGATCCTCCTGGTCACCCTGGATCTCCTCAATATTCATAATGGGGTAGGCATTTTTTTCAGTTTGGTCTTAAGGACATCCTGGGGGTGAAAGTGCTTATTGCAAATGTATAACTGCACGTTGTTCTGCATTGGCGGTTAATGTTGCAGCTTAGCTTCCACTGAATGCGTTTCTGCAATATTGAAGGAGGGGATGTGCATGAACACCCAACCACACAGCAGGTCCTTTGCCTAGATTTAAAAAACGGCTGGTGTATAGGCTCTCCTTCATGGCCCAAATTAATAGTTGGCATCGATCTTGCCAGGAGCCAACGTCCGGCCGTAGAATGGCATTCATCTGTGAAATGCCGCTCACAGATTCGCGATTAGGCATTGACGCTACCCACGTCAATTCTCAAATTCTCGCACCATTCACCCACACAGTTTTCGGGAATCCGAAAACTTTTGGCGCCACCAAAACAGACCAATAAACAACGCATTCGTTCGGCATTTTTTCTTGTCGCAGCAGATTCGCACAAGAGGTTGTGTCGACGGCTGAATCGATAGTGAAGCAAACTAGGCAGCAGTGCGCTTTACTACATTGCATGGCACAAATGCGACAAAAACACAAATCCACCGCTGATGTACACATCCAGCCACAGGCAAAATGCGCGTGTGGATATGTTCATATAAAAAGAAAATAGTCTTTATTTAATTAATTGGCAATTTAATAAACAGATTGGGATACCATTAAAAATAAAATGGGAATGAGATTGGAATAATTTTTTTTCTCTTATTAATAAAAACCAATTGTAAAATATTCACCTTAAAATTTCATTCTTTTATTCTTATTTATTCTAATTTATAATATATGGGTAATGTTTTTCATTCGCAAACTTACAACCCGGCGCGCAGGAAAAAAACAAGGGGAGAAGAGCAAAGGAACAGATGCAAAAAAAAAATGCTTTCGTCTCTAAAAACTGCCTAGGCCTCGATAGCCGCATGGTTTTTTCAGACTTAATTTGAGATAGCGAATTCATCTCTTGGTATTTTATTCTCTTTGGTTTAGGTAAAGAACGAGAACTATGGTGAACTCTTCCTTTGTGTACTCATTATGATAATCTGTAAATACTCTGTTACTGATATTACTTTCTATAACCTTGAGTGTATTTGTCGGGATCATTGTCCTTATCTTGAATATTACACCGTCCAACCAAGCGCTGTCAAATTCTTGGGCAACATCTAGGAAAATTGAGGAGCAGTATTCATGGTGCTCAAACGCTGTCCGGATAAACGGTTAAATTGCTCAACAGTCCCGTGTTTTGCACGAAACCCAAACTGATGTGAAGGAATGATATTTTGATGGGCATGCATGGGCATCCATTTTACGGAGTAACATCTTAAGTAGTTTTAATAAGCATGGAAGCAAACAATAGGTCTATATGATGATGCTTGTGTTTTATCCTTTCCTTGTTTTTGAATCATTATAATGTGGACTTGGAAAGTAGCCACATCGTAGTACTGCATTGCAAAGTCTCGAGATATCTATTGGAATTACTTGGAAGTTCTTAGTTGCTTTTCTGGGATTTAGCTTTCCAATAAAAATTTGTATTTTAAGCGAATGAACTTTGATTGGGTAAGCTTGTGCAGGGTGGAAATCAATGGAAGTGCATAATCCAGGGATCATCAACCGAAAAAGTGTCCCAGATTTGTTTTTAGTTAAGCTATCCAAAAACAGGATAAACTTTTCTTTTTAATTTATTTGAAACTAGTTAAATTTAATTCTTGTGTTTTTAAGCTAAATATATATATATATAATAGCTAAATAACAATTTTTATTATATAGTTTTTAAATAAGTGGTATTTTCAATATTTATGATGAAATTGAAATTATTTAAGAACTATTTTCAATATCTATTTTTATACCCGTTACTCGTAGAGTAAAAAGGGTATACTAAAGTCGTGCAAATGTATGTAACAGGCAGAAGAAAGCATCTCCGATATCATAAAGTATATATATTCTTCATCAGCATCAACAGCCGAGTCGATATAGCCATGTCCATCTGTCCGTTCGTCCGTCTGTATGAACACCTAGATCTCAGAGACTAGAAGAGCTAGAGCAACCAAATTTTATACGTAAGCTAGTATTGTCTGTAGGCATATCAAGTTTGTTTCAAATTTTGGCCACGCCCCCTCCCGCCCCCGCAATAAAAAATATTGAATAACTCCCACAATTTTTAAGATATCGAGCTCAGATTTTGCAGTCTTTGTGGCCAATATCTACAATCTCACAAAATTTTCAAAAGGATCGGATAATAAATGGCCGAGTTAAAAAAATGTTGCATACTTATCCGAGCTGAGCTGAGTAACGGGTATATCGAAGTCGGGCAGGGCCGACTTTAACTTACGCTCTCGTTAAGATTGAAGATAAAAATTGAACTGAAATTTATTTTGAACCAAGCGGTGCATTTAAAAATAAGACAAATATCTATGATCTACGTTTCAATCCCTTTCCATTAAAATAAATCTAGTCTAAGTCTAATTTTGTGGTGCATCGTTTGGTTTAAAAGATATTAATATTCAACTTTAATTTTAAATTTAAAAAAAAAAGTGAGAATAATTTTTAAAATAAAAATTTAAAAATAATTTGTATAACCAATTTTAAATATAGAAATTTTTAATAACACTTATTTCACAGTTTTTTTGTTATAAAAAATCGAAATTTAACTATTAAGTCATACGTTTTTTTTAGGTTTAAAATTAGATGTTGTTTCTGAGTTTAATAAAAAATAATAATTATTAATACTTAAATCGTAATTTTTATTTTAAAAATTTGAATCGTTACGATCCCTGTAATAGGGAAAATTGGGTGCTTGTGGGCGATAATTTTCCACCCGAGTGCCTTGCGAAGCACTCGTTCTGCGAGTCTAAGACGATTCTTTGTGAAAGGCGTCCTGTTGGTGTGCCATTCAACAAAATTATGTTTTGTTAATGGAAACGAAAAAATTCTCAAGATATGAAAATGATAAAAATTATGCTGGTGTGCATATCAAAGAAAATCAAATATTCCACCAATATCTCATGGTGTCTCACAAAGCTCAGTATATTAATGACTTTCCTGATTGTTTGTCAAACTGTAATGTCCATATGTACGCACACAGCCACTAGTCGGCCGTTATATAAAATTGTTTTGTATAAAAGGCTTCGCAAAGTTTTATAATTAGCAGTTGGGCGCAAGCTAAGGAAATAGCAAATAAACTAACCCAATCAATTTAAAACCGCTTAAGCCGCTTTTAAATCGATTCACGAACTTGACACACAGCTTATGAATCTTCACTGATTGACATGAATACAGTATAAAATTTCTTGAAGATCGGTTTAGCGGCTAAGAAGGACCAATCAACCACACAAATATTCAAACAAAAACAAGAAAGAAAGTCGGTCAAGCCCGACTATAACATAATCTGTACCAAGAAAATTTATCTTTGATCATAACTCGAAAACCGTTCATCCGATCTTCTTCATTTCTTTGGCGGATCGATAAGTTATCCTAATAACTAAATATGTCCAGAAGGAACAAGCCATCTATCTTCAAAACTGTGGGAGATATGACGTTTTTTCTAAATTGCGGGGGCGGGAGGGGGCGTGGCCAAAATTGAAAATAAACTTGATCTGCCTGCAGACATAAGAAGCATATGTCCCATACATGTCAAACCTATATCTCTTACCATCTCTGAGATCTGTGCGTTCATACGGACAGACAGACAGACAGACGGACAGACGGACGGACGGACAGACGGACATGGCTATATCGACTCGGCTGTTGATGCTGATCAAGAATATATATACTTTATGGGTCGGAGATGCTTACTTCTGGATGTTACATACTTTTGCACAAACTTATAATACTCTATGTACCTTCGGTACAGAGTATAAACATACAAACGATGTAATTTGTATATACAAAGTATATATTTTTATGTATAAATCTCATGAATATTGATCAATCACTGATTCAATAAGCTATTACTAATTATACATGGAATACATATGTACGAACATACTTATATCTTAGCGAGCAATAGACTGCTGAACAACAATAAAATCTAACAAATTTGAGAGCAGCTTTAGCGCTGACTCATCACAGCTTTCTCACTATCAACAATAAACTAACAAGCGATTAGTTCATTTCGGTCTGTCCCAATGTGTTGAGGTGTGTGAGGTAGTTGTTTTCTCCGAGACGATATAAAAGCTTAAAATGGATGAAGAACAAATGTGGAAAGGTTTCTTTGTTAAACTGCAAGAAATGAAAATTAACCCACCTACAGAGCATGAGCATCAGTAAGTGGCTTAACAAGTATTTAATAAGAGGTTTGGAAAAAAACATTTATATACATATGAATATACAAATGTATATGTATACAATAAAAAAAAACAGATGTAAAAGCTCATATTGTATGTGGATATGTTTATGACTAATTAAGATAAAAAAGTTAATTGTAAGTAAAATGTAGAGAAGACGATGACACATTGCTCTGCCTTAATTAATTACATTAACGTTACCTTACGTTAAATAAGTACGACGAGATTATTTTTTATCGCACAAAGCTTATAACAAAATCTACGTAAAATTCTAGAAAGATTTAATCAAAAATCCAATGGCTTAAAGTAAATTTGTAGCCTGTGAAAAATCGAATACAAATTTTAAGGTCTAATTAATTATTAAAAAACTCAAATGGACCATTCTTTTCCAAGTCAACTACTCTCCGAAGTTACAAATTTTTAACTTTAATAGTTTTCGAAACTAGAAATCGACATGCCCACCAAAACGTAATTTGCGGACATAAATTTTAAGTTAATTTTAGAAGGCTTTAAATGAGTATCATTAAAAATGCCAAACTTGTTGTTTCATTGGCATCCAACTACGCTGGAATTCTTCCCAAAAACTCTGCACGCCGATTCAACAAAGCCAAAAAGGAATATGTTCAAATTGAACGACCATTTGTAGTAGCGCAATACAAAAGCTATATGGGAGGAGTTCATCTGATCGACAGCATAATCGGCAGATATAAAATTGCATTAAGAAGCAGACGCTGGCAAGTTATCATCTACTGAACTTGTCAATGAGCAATGCTTGGATTTTTTTTTGGTTATTTTACAAACGTGTTCACAAGGCAAATGGATCATTTAGTAAGGTTTCAAAGCTGGGAAAACGAACTTCTGATTTTTAAAAAGAACTGAAGCAAAAAAAAGTAGAGAGGTTCAACACAGCGTGTGCCAAACCAAATGGTACGACAGGATAAGGTTGGACATTGGCCACTCTGGAAGGATAAAAGGATTAGATGCAAGTACCCAAACTGTACAGGATTCTCACAAGTAATGTGTGACAAATGGGGAGTAGCGTTAAGCTTTAACAAAAGAAATAATTTAATAAAAATTAAAAATTTAGCTAAAATGGCAAGCTGCGAATTTGTAAGGCCACGGTAATAACAATTTGAAACGAGAAGGCTAAAGTTTAGTATCACCTCAACAAAGAAGCTCCCAAATCAAAAATACCAAAAGCGGCAATTCTTTTGTTTTGGCCCAGTGTGGTCAGATTTGAGAAATCTGCAAATTATGGTCATACTGCCAAGAGTTTGTTTTGATTTTTGATTTTGATAATAAAAATGAATTTCAAACATTTTAGGAAGTTTTATTTGATGACAAGTTTCCATAGCGATCGCCTGCTCTTAACCGTCGATTTGTTGACCTCATGTTTACATCTTTGTTTTGGCCATTTTATTAGTGATAACAAAATATTAAAAAATGCCTTCTATAAAGCGCATAGGTATATGTATCGGCAACGTGCGATATCTCTTCAAATAATGGAAATCCATTCTTTCTTGAGCTTTTGGTAGCCATGCAGAAAAATACGAATCAAGTATATTTGTGGTATTTACTTGAGACCTTTTGTGGGAAGTGTGTATAGCCAACAAAGAGAGCACCAAAAGGCTTTGGTGCCTTAAGTTTTGTGAGTTTTTTTATATGGGGTTTTTTGTTTTGGGAGCTTCTTTGTTAAGGTGTATACTAAGCTTAAGCTAACTTCGTTTGAGCCGAAGTTTTAATACCCTTGCAAGTGCTTGTTTTGATATAGTTATTTCGACCAAATTTGCAAAATCTGTTTGAAAGTGCATATTATTAATAATGGCCGAGCTAAAAAGCGCTAACATTGCACTGTGGGCCAGAAATCTCATTTTATGGCCAAAGCTCCGGCATTTGTTCACCAGAGTGGCTAGAAAGCTGAAATCTTTTTCGAAATGTTCTTAAAACATTGAACTTAACGTACATAATTTAAAAAAAATTTTTAAAAATTTTATAACATTGATAATCCAAATCAAAGTTGGAAAATTTTTAAACTTTTTGGATTTTTAATTTAAAAAAAAGCTTGTAATTAGATTAATTGATCGTTTATGAACTATTAATCGAAAATGGTACATCATGCCCTTATTATTTTTTGAACAATTGCTTATTTTCGATTAATCCAATGCAGGGTTCGTTTATTCGGATTAGCCGCGCGACCTAATTTCATTTTTCAAAATGAATTTAGGCAGCGATTACAAAATTAAATTAAGCCGCGATCACAAAATGAAATTAGACCGCGCGGCTTAATTTCATTTTGAGATCGCGGCCTAAATTCATTTTGCAAAATGAAATTAGGCCGCCAAACAAAATACACCGCGGGCTAAATTCACGCGGCCCAATTTCACAGAGCCATATTTATTGTTTGACTTGTTTATGGTTTCCGTCAGGCTCGTCATGTTTCATCATTGACATGCCTCTATCAGCTAGGTTACTTATGTTCGTGGGATCGTGGTCGGGGCTCATAGAGGCATCTTTGTTCAATTCCGAACATTCTCCGGGGGCCCAGAAAATGTCACCGCCAGCAATTGCTTCTCTTTCAGATACCTCATTCTTGCGTACACAATAACCACAATAATTAAGATTGTCACAAGGACAAGCCATGAGTGTCCACTTGCGGTGTAGAAGTGCAGTTCATCTAAATGGACCTTCTCTTTGCTCAGACGTTCAATTTTCCTGTGTGGTAGGGAGCTGGCCCTTTTATTGTTCAAATTAAAAGGGCCCGATCGATTAATTTGAGCCATTGTAGATTCGTCCGGTTCTTTGATAAAGTGTGTAGCATAGTTCTCCTTGATCGATTACTGCATATGTTGAGGAGCCTGCAGAGTGATCCCTGTTAGCCTTATACCGGCATTTATTTAGTTCTGCTTCTGTCATCAGATTTTAGGAGTCCAGTGTTGAGCTGAAGATCAGATAGTTTGCCGATACTTGTGCAACGATCCTCTGCTTATTTCTTTCCAATGGTAGTGGAATGATTTAAAAAATGTCCGAGTGTTGATTGAGATAAAGCTGAAATTCGGCCTCTATTACTATGACACCGTTCTTGAAAATTCCTTCCGCAGTTAATAGCTTGTATGTACACTGATTTCAAGGGATGTCTCGAATCTCTTCCTGGCAAAACATCATTTCGTAGTAGCGACTGTTGAATGATGCTCATCTCCTTTATCATTTGAGCTGGTGTGATGAGGATGGGGTTGATTTTCCCATTGTTAATGTCCATTAACAGATCCATGACCTTTGCCTGCATTTTTTCTGTCTCATCAATCCAGCTTTGGATTTGGTTCATCAGCAAAAAGAATTTGATAGACTAGGAACTCCTCATTAATCGTCTCCGTTATGTTGTCCATTTTCTCGGTCATTTCCTTAAAACTGCTATTTAACTTTTTCTGACGTTATCTTCTCCAAATTTTCTGTTGTGCTGATTACTGTGGTTTGGTGCGGTGTAGGTTTTTCTCCAATGATTCCATGGTATATATTGAAAACACTTTCTCCGATAAGTCAAACCATCCACCTGGACACAAATAGATCGTGCTGCAGTCCCTTTTCTTCCTCATTTACGCGTTCAGTGATTGCATCGCATAGTGTACTGAACTCTTGTAGCCGTGGACATATCTTCTTTGCTTTTCCCAATATTGCTGGCGCTTGCTTCACAACATTAAAGTAAGCTTCTAGCTCGTAATAAATATATTAGAAATTACCAGATTGACGATACGACTTCCACCTGACCAACTTTATCCAAAATAATCACTGTATCCTTTTCAAATGAGAGTATGTGAAGTTTGCTACTATTATTATTTGGAATTAAAACTGCGCTAGCGACTTGCAAAATCATAAGCAAGCTAAGCACAGCTGTTGTTGTCTGGCTGACATTAGGGCCTTTCCGCTTTGAGTTCTCTTTTGCCGTCTCATCGCTTTCCATTGGCAATGGGCATAATTTATTTAACGCTCTTTTTACTTCCCCACTGTTGGTTTTTTACTGGTGACACGAACTTTTTTGTCTGGACCCAGAGCAGTTTTCACCACTCTGCCTATAGGCCATCTCCCTGGCTGAGTGTTTTCCTGCTTCAGCAACACCATCTGGCCTTCCTGCAGGTTTGGTCTCTCTGTTCTCCATTTCACTCTCTTTTGTAAAGAAACCAAATAGTCTTCTTTCCATTTTTGCCAGAATTCTGCTCTGATTCGCTGCAGGTATCTCCATCGATCCGGTGATCCGATTTTTTCATCTCAGTTGTAATCCTCCGGGGCTCCAATGAGTGGTCGTCCAATCAAGAAATGCCCAGGTGTGAGCACATCTTCAATCTTGTTCGACCCGTCAGATGTTACTAACGGCCTGGAGTTTAACACTGCTTCAATTCTACATAACAATGTAGAAAACCTCCTCAAACGAGCAACTGTTTTCCCCAATTACTCCTTTTAGATGATGTTTGAAGGACTTTACTCCTGCTTCCCACAATCCCCCCATGTGGGGACTTCCCGCGGAATAAAATGCCACTGGATGCCTTCTTTCAATAATTGCGGTGCCATTTCGGAATTAATTTTTATCGCCTTTGCTTCTTAACGTTTGCTGGAGTTTAGCCAGCAGCTTCGACAACAAATGAGCTGCATATAGCTCCAACTTTGGTATCGTCTTCTTGTTTTTAACAGGATTCACCATCCTTTTGGCTGCCAGCAAATTAATTGGCTACCAATTTTGGTATACACGACGGCAGGGTATCCTTTTCCTGAAGCATCACAAAACCCATGAAGTTCGATTGTTTCAGATCCCGTGCTTCCAATCCAACGAGGAATCTTCAGATTTGCAAGAAATGGCAACTCACATGCGAATTCTCGCCAAATCTTTGCAGTCACTTCATCGAGTTCTGTATCCCGAGATAGTGTCAATTTCCATTACTCTTGGATAAAACTCTACCCTTGTAAGGTTAAGGGTGTAAGCCATCCAAGTGGGTCAAATATCCTTGCCAATTTGACAAGACAGAGCGCTCTGTTATTCGATCCAGCAAGCACATTTTGACGCTGAAGGTAAAGATATCTTTTGATGGGTCCCAATGTAGACTCAATGTTTTAACTGATTCGTCTTTTTATACCCTGTTCCCATTGAAAATGGGAAAAGGGGGATCATGAGGTTGTGCGAATGTATGTAACAGGGAGAAGGAAACATTTCCGACCCCATAAAGTATATATATTCTTGATATCGATATAGCCATGTCCGTCTGTGCGTCCGTCCGTCTGTCCGTCCGTCCGTCTGTCTGTCTGAACGCGTCGATCTCAGAGACTATACGAGATAGAGCCACAAATTTTTGCATCAAGGTAGACTTATGCTGTACGCAAATCAATTTTTTTTCAGATTTCGAAAAATCCCCCCGTCCCTCTTTTATCACCAAAAATCCTAGACCTCCTCTAGAAATCCTAGACCTAAAAAACCGTCAGATCCACAATTTTCAAGTTAGAGCCTTACTATACATCAAGCTAGGCCCAATATCTATCTATTCTGAAAAGAACAATCAGAGCGGACAAAAAACACCGGAGCTATAAGCGAAACAGTTAAGCTGATAAGAGCACCCCCCCAGTTGTTGGTCAGGACTAGAAAAAAGAGCTGCCTACATTTAGGATGAAAGTAAATGAAAACAAATGAACAGGGTATTTTGTAGTCGGGAAACTCGACTGCAGCGCCCTTACTTGTTTTATCGTAATTTTGTCGACTTTGCTTGTATTTTCGATCGTAGCAGTAATGTTTTCGTCATTGGCGATCCATTTTCTTAGGTTCATTCCAGCCTTCTGCATCACATTCCGAAGTTTTTGTTGAGTTTCGAAACATCCCTCAACAGTGTGGTCTCCAGTCATCACATCATCCATATAAAAGTCTTCTTTAATGACCTTAGCTAATGCCTCGTCAATCTGGCAGTGAATATCAGCCAGTTGATGCAATGAGCGCACTGCCAGAAATTGTGCAGCTGACGTTCCATATGTCACGGTGCCCAACTTAAACTCACTAATTGGCTTCTTTGAATCTTCTCCCATACAATGTATTGATAGTCCTGATCCTCTGTTTTGATTTTGATCTGCCGGTACATCTTTTCAATATCAGCAATCATTACATATTTCCATAATCGCCAATTTGCCAGAATGTCGAAAATATTCTTTTGAATCTTGGGCCCGATGGCCATTACATCGTTTAAGCTGAGTTCATTTCTTGACTTGGCAGTGGCATCAAAAACCACCCTTAGTTAGTCTTAGGTTAGGCTGTCAGGTCGAATGACTGCTTGATGTGGCATGTAGTACTTTCCTTGACCTTTCGCTTTTACTTCCACGATATGACCCAGCTGTAGGTACTCTTCCATGAATGCTTTATATTGTTGGAAAATGTTTTTATCCTTTTTAAACCGTTTTTCCATTTGCATCAGTCTAGCTACTGCTTGTCTGCGCGAGTCCCCTAGCTTAAACTCGTTGCGAAAGGGGATTGAGACAACAAGGCGTCCATCAGTATCCATAGTCATATTTTTGTAATGATCTTCGCAGCTGGATTCCTCCATTGTTTTAATATTTCCTCCTCCTCCAGTTCCCAGAATCTCTCTAGATCATCATTGGTAATGGTTGTTGCTGCTGCGATGATTTTATTTGTTTTGGCCCTTGAAATGTGTCCCGACTATATCCAACCTATTTTCGTTTTTTGGCCCAGTGTCCCTTTAACAGTTTTTACCTGGCCCATCATAATGGCCGGAAACAAATCTGCCATCTGCTGGCCTTGTTGAAGTTGGGATCGGCAAGACTAAAATTTTTCCTGTCCTTATTGATGTCAATGTCAATATTGTTGATTGGCAATACTCTCTGTAATTTTGACAACACCAATGCCTCAGTGCTTGTTTCAAATTTGTTGGCGAATCTAGGCTTCATTTTCAGTTGAACGCTGTTCTTGGAAATATTCTATGCCATGGAGAATATTCCCTGGATTTCCACCACCTCTTTTGTCCTTGGCAGCTTTAAAAGTTGAGCAGCTTCCTCTGATATGATTGTCCTTTGCGATCCTCCATCCATAAGTGCTCTTTATATTTGATAATTGCCAGTCCAATCTTTGACATTTATCAGATCTGTAGCTAGAAGAGTTTCCTGCCCGTTCTTTTGTTTGAGGCAGTTTACACTCTCCTTCTTTGCTTCCTCATGAAGCAATGTGTTTTGGTTTCTGTTGCATTTGACGCATTTCCAAGATTTTTTGCAGTCTATCATACTATGTGCACCAAAACAGCAATAGCACAAGCAATGTTTTCTGAAAAACTCATTTCGTTTTACAGTCGCCACTCCTCTAAACTTTTGGCACTTCAATGTGTCGTGCCCATTAATAGGGCAGAGTCGGCAACTTCTTTGTTATGATTGTATCATAACCACTTCCTTTGGCAATGGGCTTAAATGGGTGCTCAATAATTTCCATCACATCTTTTAATACCTGGATTTTTCGGTTCTTTGTTTTAATATTCCGCTCGTAGAGTTGGAGAGCCTCCGGTGAGAACCTCCGCAGGAGAAGATGAGCAAAAATGACGTCTACCTCGTCGCTAAGTTCAGCTTTCTTCTTTGCAGCATAAATTCAATTTTTTGCGGCATCCATAAAGTCGCGAATGTTCTCTTGAGATGTCATTCGTAAGAGTTGCAGATCCAAAATTTCGTCCAAATGGGCAGAGAAAATTTTTCTGTTATTTTCATACCGCTTGTAAATTAAATCCCAGGCCAATTCATAATTTTCTGCATCGCTCTGAAGTAAATTGACTACTACCTTTTTAGCTTCTCCCTTGAGATACGACTTCAGAGAACTTGTGAACCCCGTTGATATCCGCATTATTGTGTATAAGTTGCCCGTATAATTGGCGGAATGGCAGCCACTCGTCTGGGTTTCCTGAGAACTGCGGTATCTGCATAATTGGTATAGATTGCCTAGGTCGAAGTTGGCCTTGCATCCTTTAGATCTTGCAGACGCTGTTTTCTTTCCAGTCTTTCCAACATCGCTGTTGCCTTAATCCTCATCTCGATAATGTTATCGGTGTCAACCTCATTGAGTTTGTATATGGCCAATACCGATTTATGCTTTTCGTCTAGTACCGTCATCAAAATTTTAATTCTTGACATGGGCTCCACAATATCGTAGCTGTCCATTTCCGTGAAGCTTTCCCTAGCTTCCTGAATAGTCAGCACCACTTTCCAAACAGTTATTCAGTTAAGTAACTATTTCATCGTCTACTGGGCTCGTAGATCGAATGCTGTCCATATCAATCTTCCTAGGCCCGGCCCCTTCATCGTCTTGACCTCTCAATTCGATCTTCAAACTTTGGTCTATGTACGCTTTAACTTGCGCCATCGTCTTGTTGAATACTCTTTCATTGTAGTATTGATGATCGAGCACTCCAAATTTGAGCAATGATGAATGGTTAGCTGTGAATTTTGCTATCTTTTTATCGATTAATCGTTCATCGGCCTTCTGAAGATTTCTTAAGATCCTTGTTGATCTCCACCTGCGACTTCATCAGTTCCAGCACAGAGTGGTCCATTTAAAATAAGGAATTTAATCTCTCTACATATAAGAGTTTATCCTGACTGATTCACTGATTGGCAATCATCGCACAGCCTAATCGGTAAGAGATAGAAAGCTAAAATTTGGACAGAAGGTTTCTTATGTGGTGAAAGTGCGTACTTAGACGGGGTTTCGGAAAATTACACCCAATTGACTTGAAACTCGGTTCGTAAGCAAAGTATGCAAAATAATTGGACACGTGTTTTCCCGATTTCGGAAAATCCGCCCACAAGGAAAATTGCCGGAAAATTCGATATGCAAAATTTTATTTTTCATCCGATCGACTTAAAGTTCGGTTTGTAAGCATAGTTAGTGAAATAAATTGCGATGTAATTTTCCGATGTAGGAAAATGATACCGCCCCCAAAGAAAATTCCCGGCATATTCGAGATGAAAAATCAGTTTTACGATAACCATAGCGGTAGCGATAACGATAATGATAGCGATAACGGTAATTGCGATTACGATAACGATAAGGATAGCGATAGCGATAGCAATAGCAAAAGAGATAATGATAACGAAAATACTGATGATGACTGCGGCAAAGCGCGTCGGACTATATGCTAGTTTTGTATAAAAACGAGAAAGCCAAGCTAACTTCGTCTGTGCCAAAGTTTTTATACCCTTGCAAGTGCTCGCTTAAAAATCTTCAAATAATACTCTTTTTCCCATCTTCCGACCGATCGTTTGTATGGGAGCTATATGATATAGTCATCCGATTTGGACAAAAACCTGTATTATGTAAAAGCACGAGAAACAAACAAATACAAAATTGCAGGATGCTACCATTAAAAACAAAAAAGTTTTTCTAACCAAGACTGTTTTTCAGACCTATCTTTTGTATGGCAGCTATACCATATAGTTGTCCGATTTTAATAAAACTTGGTAGGATTATAAAAAAACATATAAAACCTACGATTACAAAGTTTGGAGACGTTTCCTTTGAAAAGAAAAAAGTTGTTCATACTAAAACTATTTTTTCGACCGATTGTTCCTATGGGAGCTATGAGATATAATCATCCGATCCGGTCGGTTCCGACAGCAAAAAGAAGACTCTGTGCAAAATTTCAGCTCGATAGCTTTAAAACTGAGAGACTAGTTCGCGTAGAAACAGACAGACAGACAGACGGACAGACGGACGGACGGACAGATGGAAGGACAAAGCTCAATCGACGCAGCTCGTCACCCTGATCAAGAATATATATAGTTTATGGGGTCGGAAATATATATTTCTATGCGTTGCAAACTTCTGGGCAAAATTATAATACCCTTTGCAAGGGTATAAAAAGGCTCGATATTTTTTAAAGGTTGAACATTTATTGGAAAGGTTGGTTCATGTCATTTATTTATGAAAAACAATTACGGTCAAATGACCACCACGTCTGACATGACAGTAGCCCATTCGATCCACTCAATTTTTGAGAAAATTTTCAATTGTTTCCGCATGTATGTCAGCAATAGCAACTTGAATCTCGTTCTTCAACTCATCAATTGTTTCAGGATTGTTTGCGTAACATTTGTACTTGACCGCTTTGTATGGCTACTTGGTAGTCTACCTTCATGCAAAAATGTGTGGCTCTATCTCTTATTGTCTCTGAGATCGACGCGTTTATACAGACAGATAAATAGATAAACACAATTTTTGGTTCTGAGTTAAAACAAATTGAAGCGAAAAGCCATTGGTATTTAAGCATGAAATTAGACAGATCGCCAGTAGCTTAGTGGATGTCTCTTATTACTCTAAAACGTCGAGGTTGTTAGTTCAAATCCCAGTAGAGAGGCATCGTTTCTTTTTTTTTTTAAGTGTTTCTAACATTGTCTTTATGTTTTACAATGCACTTAGTCCACAAATCGATGTTTTAAGTCATTAAAAATCATTGGAAAAGTCATCGGAAATTTGAGTGTTGTCTTGTGGACTAACTGTGCACGCCACCGACTTGGTAAATTTTTTACTCGCATGAAGTTATACCTTCAGAATCCTTAATGTTGATCCTATCAGGACATGTGAAGTATCATATGAGAGGTATTGATTCACACATCCTGAATGCTTTTAGATTTTGGTAAGTACACTTCACGGTTCTTAAGTTATTTACATTCAACTTTTATTTTCAATTTTAAAATAAAAATTGAAAAATAATCTTTATTTTCCGATTTTTTTAATAAAAATTGAAAATAATTTTTATTTTTAATTTGTATTATAAAAATTGAATTTAAGCTTTATATTATGATATTGAAATAAAAATTGAAATTTAATTCTTATATCTTAATTTATTTTTTTTAAATCAAAAATAAGACTTAAAATTAATTTTTATAATAAAAATTAAAAATAAAGGTTTATCTTGTTTACGGAATCCTGCATACTGAATAAGTATATCTAAGATATTTCCATTCATCTAAACTATTTTTTTAAAGCTCGATTTTTATAAATTCATAACTCTTATTTGCGATTCCTGGATACAACATATCTGTCATTCGGCAAAATTTTCTTTATGACATAAGGTCCTTTATACTTTGGAATAAACTTCTTATTTGTCCCGATTACAGTATCCACATTTCGCACCACCACAAAATCTCCCTCCGAAAAACTAACATGAGGTTTATTTTTATGACTATGTGCCTCAGCACTTTTCTTTTGGGTATCTTGGATTCTTTCACTTGCTAACCTGCGTAACTTTTCCAAATCACTACATTTCTCATTCTTTTCCTCAAGATACTCAGTAAGAACATCAATTTCACATCCTCTTTGATGAACTCCAAAGAGCAACATTGATGGAGTTTGCTTCGTGGTTGACTATACTGAATTATTAATAGCGTATTCAACTTTGGTTAACAACTTATACCAATCTGCATGTTGAATCGGCTCTGAAACTTTAGCCAACATGGTTTTCAAAACTCTATTTATCCTTTCAATTTGGCCATTTGCTTGAAGAGACGCGGTCGCAACTTTGACATGTTCAATATTATTTTCCACCAAAAACGCTGAAAACTCCTTAGAAGTAAAACAACTCTCTCTATCACTTATAATCCTTCTGGGAAGACTGTAACTCTCAAAATATTTGCGTAAGCATATGTTTACTTCCTTTGTACTCGTTGAATTTACCGAATATAGCTTAACATATTTTGTGAAAGAGTCTACTATGGCAAATATGTGTTTCTTTTTCGATAATATTGCCGGAAGGGGCTCAAAATGATCAATATGTAATGTGTCAAACGGAATAGGTTTCTTCGGAATATAATGCAATGTACGACTAGTTGCATGTCTAGGAATAGTAAACATTATACACTTTAGGCAATTTCTTATCTCCCAGTAACGCATTTTTCTGATCCCATGTGACATAATTTTTCATGTATAAAATTCGTTTCCATTTCAGAAGGCACAAACAATAACAATGATCCATTCGTCATTTCTCTATATACCAACCCATCATCCAGGACATAATCCTTAACTGTTCTTAACTCCAATTTATCCCGTAAGCTTGCTATGCATTAATCCATGTTTTGAGTTGCTTGCAACTGAAGATGTGTGCTATCATCATCAATCAACGAAATTATTTGTTCCAATGTGTTCGGATTCTTAACATCCTACCACTGGCTCAAAACATCTACTTAATGTGTCTACATGATTCATGTATTTACTATTTCGATGCTGAATTGTATAATTATAGTTTTCCAACTCCAAGGCCCATCTCGCTATTCTTGCATTTACACTGGACTGTATAAAGCTAAAACTGACTCTAATGACAAAGTCTCACAAGATAGTTTAAACGTTCGTAAACACTGTTGGTCAAATTCAAACGGAACTCCAGGCTTTGTTTTTAAGGGGATTCGCCAAACTTGAAAACGATGGGATAAATCGTCGGAAATACGAAAACAGACCCAAACATTTTTCTATATCTCTTGCACTCCTTGGGATAGGTAAATGGCGATTTGTGTGGCACCCCTGTATGTTTATCTGTCACATAGCCGCTATGTAGAAAATGAGAAATCGGCCCTTAGTATTATAATGTTCGGAATTTTCCCTGGGCTAAATTTACTATTGTAAAAATTTTACTGTGCTGGAATTTCTTGAGTTATATTTGACATGTTTTGAATTGTCATGTGATCAATTTGATTGTGATAAAACTATTTTGAATTGAAATGCGTTGGATATGCTTTTGCTGAATTTGCTTGGGTTAATATTGTGTTGTGTTGGATTTGTGTGTTGAGTATTAAATAGATGTGTCACCATAGAAACATAAATATATAAAGATTATGTATATATAGATTATGTAATATGACAACTGCGACCAAAATAAACTACTCCTAGAACTACAAATCAAAAATGTAGAATCTGTCAGGGCATACAAGCTTCAGAAAATAAATATGTGATTTCCATACTCAATACACATCCAGCATACAAATTGTGTGGCACTTAGACAGTTTCCGAAGTTAAAATTTACAGACATATGTGTGCATGTATATGAGTATCAATGTACTGGTTAATATAAAGGGGGTTGCAAGAAACGCATTCATGAAAACGATCGCAGCCTACATATATTATTCTATGCAGTTCCCTTTGCATATGCACATGTTAATGGGCGAAAACATATACATACATATATGCATATGTATATATGTTTTCTACTTATACATTAGGGTTTGAAGTCATGGAGCGTGAAGTCAGCGAACTGGAAAAGTTGCCTTTCGGTCAATCTCTGTGAGCCATAACAAGTTAAAACTCTTACCAATAAAACAGTTGCTTCGTTGGTGTCGCCGTTGCGGAAGCATGTTCCTCGCTTGTTAAACTAATTTTGTTTCTATGACGACAAAACCATAACTTTATGAGGCCTTAGTGATTGTGATAAATCGATATAATCCGGCAAAAATGTCTTAAATTAATAAAAAAAGCAAACTATTTACAAATGAAATTTACCGAACGAGTAAAATTATTTGGAAAACGGTGCTCTCAGTTAATAATTAATTGTGGAGAAAATGGGTATAGTACCTCTGATTTCTAATTAAGCAGTTTAGCACTGATGAAAAATGTCTGGTTCAAGCCCCGTTGTCAGAAGGCTTCAAACCTATCACGCAGAACGTTTGTATACTGTACCAATATATTACTTATACAAAATGTCTTCAAATGTGAGTGTTGATCATGATGACACTAAGACTGGATTTGTGTTGAAGGGCAAGCCACACCACTGCACTTCTCTCGTAGGAAGCAATGCCTACATACATTGGGAGTTAAAGAGTTTGTTATAGTCGGGCTTGACCAACATTTTTACTTGTTATACCCTTTACTCGTAGAGTATGTGCCCTATATCTACCTTCTAGCTGAGCATCATGCGCTGCTTGCTTTTATCATCTCATGATTTCATGATGAATTGCCAAAGCAGCCAAGTCATTTAAGCGGTTTTACAATAAAACAAGAAATAAAAAATCATGTGAATTCAGAAGTAAAGTGGCTTGTTGAATCTTTTTATTACGCTTTTAACTAGAAAATGTTTCTAGAGTTGTGGTTGTTATTGGCACTGATGCTAATATACTGAGCAACTTAAATATTTTTGGAAAATATTCTTTTGAGTAGACATCCAGCGCTTCCATCGAACTTTTTGGTTGAGAAAGGCCTTTTAGATTCGCACGATTTCTCTGCTTTCCCACAATCGTCAACTAAGTTTTCGACAGATTGACTTCTATCCTTTATGATGTGCTTTTATTGCTTTGCTAGCAACTTATTAAGCGTATTGGTATAGAAAAAACATTTAAAATAATTTTTTTTGACGAAACTGCTTACAATACTTTAAATGTATTATTGTTCAGTAACATTTGAAGTATTTTTATTAATTTCTTACGAAAAAATGTCAAGAAACAACGGAGCCACTTCAGGTAGGCCATGTCATGAATTAAATCCCTTACGGTGACCTGGACTACAAATCGTAGTATCCTCCGGTCAACAAATTTTTGAGTTATCGCGGTCACCGACTTTAAAAAAGGCGTTTTGAGAAAAGCGCGCTTAAAGTTTATAGTAAGGGGCTGGGCGTTTGACTTCACATCTCATTCAGTATAACTCCAAATGAGCTGAAATTTTAGGACAACATTTCTGAGGAGTTGTTCTTTCAAATAATAAACAAGAAAGAATATCGGTCAATCCCGACTATAACATACTTCTGCATTAGCAGAAAGCAGCGCTGCTATTGCGCTGCATCAGCAAACAGTCTTTTGATCATGACCCGATAACCGTTCATTCGATCTTCACCATTATCCCGATTACTAAATATGTCCAGAAGGAACGAACGATCTATCTTTTAAACTATGGGAGATACGACGTTTCTAAATTTCCTGGGCGGGAGGGGACGTGGCCAAAATTGAAAATAAACTTGATCTGTCTGCAGACATAAGAAGCATATGTCCCATAAATGTCAAATCTCTATCTCTATAGTTTGCTATGCTTTTCCATGATTCCACAAAATTTGGTCGTAATAGGATGACTATATGGTGGATAACTTTATAACAGCCATAGAATAGAGAGGCTTTAAAAACAGTCTTGGCAAGAAAAACTTTTTTGTTTTCTATGGTAGCGTCTTCAATTCTTGCATTTATATATTTGTATTTAGGTTCAAACAATCGTACATAATTTGGTCAATATCGGATGACCGTAGCCGTGGAAGATCTGGTCGAAAAAATTAGTATTAGTGAAATAAAATTTTTTGGTTTTATATTTTTGGCGTCTATATTTTTTCTAGCTATTAATAATAATTGCTTCAGCACAATTTTGACCAATTTTATCAAAATCGAATGAGTTTATCATATAGCTGGTATACAATAAACTAGCCAGCCAAATGATTTAGGCATCCTAAGATGTCAATTAAAACTCTAAGTCGATTTAGTATTTCTTAATCGTATATTTTAACTTAATTATTACATGAGCATGGTTTGAACGTATTCGTTCGCCATGCTTGTTTTACTAGGGAAGATACTCTACTGAATTAGCCGATATATTAGATTGCCTAAAGCCGCAACAGTACTCCCCTCCCAATGACCATGTCATGATTTGGTAAGGTGTACTAGAGGTTTCCTCTTGTGTGTTCGGATGGGTTGGTTTCTTGGTTGAGCTGTTTCGAAATTTGGCGACACATTCTCTGGGTAACAAAAGCTGGTTTTAACCGTATCCACTGAAAAGCGACATCCTGTCCATTAATTTTTAGTTTGAAAACATGATCAGTAATCCGCTCAACCACTTCATGCGGTTGTTTGACTGAATCTACGCAGACAAAAAAATTAAAGAGCAATCGTTGATACCCTTAAGTACAAACAATCGTTCTTTTGGCGTTGGGGTTGGCCGGATTTGTCGCATGTGCTCGCGAAATTTGATAATGAATAATTGAGGATCGGTAACGGCATCAATTTCTTCAAAAAAATTCATCAGGTAGGCGTAATGGTGCTCCATATAACATCTCCGCCGCTGACGCATGTTAGTCCGCTTTAAAACAAGTGCGCAACCCAAGCAATAAAGTCGGGAGAAGTTCATTCCAGGGTGAGCTAGGACTACACATCATAGCTGCTTTGAAGGATCTGTGCCAGCATTCTATTATACCGTTAGACGGTGGGTGATTCGGATATGTTGAGCCCCAATCAAAAGGCGAGCTGTTTGAACAAGGCCGATTCAAAATGTGTGCTTAGTCGGTAGTTATGGTTTTTGGTGCACCAAATCGAGATAACCAGTGACTCCAGAAAGCAGTTGCCACTGTATCTACTGTGAGAGAAACGTTCGATCATGGTTAAAAAATATCGAAAACCATTGTGTTGTGGCTTCACAACTATGTCCATGTGAACATGATCGAACCAGTTGTCGGGAAGTTGATTTTTTTCTGGGATCAAGCTTATGTGTTTGTTAATCTTTGCAATCTGACATGACAGGCAAGTTCTGCATCAAGAAATAGTGTCTTTGTACATGGATAGCCAGACGTACTTTTTACGAATTTGCTTGAGTTTAGACCTTCCATTGGGATGCTAGAGTCCATGAATTGATGCAAAAACTTGATGGCGTAAAATCTGTTTCACATATGGCCGTATGCATTCAGAAGATGTATCGCAGTACAGGGTGCGCCATATAAAGTGTCGGTATGGCAGCACTGAATAACTTTGACATTTACCAACCGATTGTAGAAAGAAATGTTGTTGTCGAATTGCATCGGTTGCAGTTTAAGGGATGTTGGACCCATCCGCAGGCTTTGAAGCTCCGAATCGGTGCTTTAAGCATCTTCGATAGTTTTCAGATTAACTGCATTGGGCATTGTGAAGGCACAAAGCCTGGAAAGTGCGTCTGCAACACAGTTCTCTTCTCCTTTCACATGAATGATTTGTTGTTGAGAACTGCGATATATAGTTGAGGTGTCTAAGCTGCCTCGGTGATGCTCGGTTCGGATGTTGACTGAACGCATAAACTAAGGGCTTATGATCGTTTTTAATTATTTATATGCGAGCTTCCAATAAATATTTAAATTGCTTGACGGATTCATAGATTGCTAAGAGCTCACGATCATAGGTGCTGTAGTTCTTTTCTGCATTCTTTATTTTTTGAAAAGAAACCTAGTGGCTGCCATGTGCCGTTAACCTGCTGTTCCAGTGCTGCTCCGATAGCGAGATGTAATGCGTCGCAGACCAAGGCGAGCTTGGCATTTGGTGCAGCGAAAACCAACTTGGTTGCATCTAGTACGCTTTGTGTGCATCGTTCGAAAGACAGAACAAGTTTAGGAGTCCAATACACTTTTTTCTTGTCGTTTTTCATGATGTCCTTTATAAGTTCGGACAAAGGTGCTTGGACGTGGGAAGAGAACGACTCAATTCACAATTAGTTTCAGGGCGTGATGGCGTCAACACGGTCTGCAAGTGCTGAGTACCATTTTAGTCGATCAAATAGTTTATAAAACGTACTTGAGGTTGTGCAATATGACATTTGCTGGCATTGATGCACAAGCCATGTTGACGAAGCACCTCGAAAACAATGCTTTTCGTACTCGTCAATTGTTTTTTACGTTATGATAATGTCGTCAATATAACAGAAAACAAATTCCAGGCCCCGAAAAATGTGGTCCATAAATCTATGAAATGTCGGTGGCGTTTTTTAACCCAAATGGCATTTTGAGAAACTATATGAGGCAAATGGTTTGCAAGCAGCAGTTTTTTATACCCTTGCAAAGGGTATTATAATTTTGCCCAGAAGTTTGCAACGCATAGAAATATTCATTTTCGACCCCATAAGCTATATATATTCTTGATCAGGGTGACGAGCTAAGTCGATTGAGTTTTGTCCGTCTGTCTGTCTGTCTGTCTCTAGTTTTAAACTAGTCTCTCAGTTTTAAAGTATCGAGCTGAAATTTTGCACAAATCCTTTTTTTTGCTGCACACTACTAATATGTCGGAACCGCCCTGATAGGATGGCTATATCTACAAGCTCCCATAGGAAAAATCGGTCGGAAAACTAGTTTTAGTGAGAAAAACTTTTTTTTTTAATGGAAACTTCTCCAAACTTTCGTAGGTTTTCTATGTTTTTCATAATTCTACCAAGTTTTATTAAAGTCGGACAACTATATTGTACAGCTGCCATACAAAAAATAGGTCTGAAGAACAGTCTTAGTTATAAAAAATTTTTGTTTTTAATGGTAGCATCCTGAAATTTTGTATTCGTTTGTTTCACGTGCTTTCACATAATTTCGGAAAATGGGAAAAACAACATTTTTTTAAAGACCGATATATTCCTTGTTCGATGAGAAAATTGATTTCGGCTTTGGCCGCCAAAAGTTTCTCCCCTGCTAAGCGAAGCGGCCGATCTGCAACTGGACTACCTCAGTGAGCGTCTTAGTATTATTTGTCAAGGAATGCTTGACTGTCTTCCTTTATCGGGAGTATGTTGAGGTAAGTGGCAGCTTCCTGGATCCCTACCACCGCTTGGTAACCACTACAGTGATCAGGGAGACGAAATGAGAATGGGCAAATGATAATTCGAGTCCGCACCATCCTATTCTTAAGCATTAGAGCCCTGAACTAACGAAGCTAATGAGAAAGTAAGGAACACAGTCAAAAATAGAAGCACCACTAGAGATTATCGTGGCCCTACAGTCCATCATGGTAAAACATATAATATGTGAACATTTATGTGATTATCTAAAAAACAAATTTAAATTTCCCACCAAACATTAGCAAAGTATACTTTTGGGGGCATTTATGTTAACTTGATGGTTATTCTGTAAACACACTAAAAAAGAATACTATAAAGCCGATGTGTGCTCGGAAATATGCGAATAACTTCGTCAAACCGTAACCAAACTTATTTAAACAACATTTGACTAACCAAGAATTAAATGTACTAATATTAAAACTCTATGAGTTTTTATAGAAAAGAATATTTGTGAGACGCGTTTAAATGAGTTAATATTTTTAAAACGAGGCGAAAATAAATAGATGTGCGCTCTGTTCGATAGCTTACGACAACTCACTTCTAATTCCAAACAATTTCTCTAAGCCTACCTAAAGCTACGATGTCGAAACGGGGCGAATTCGCAAAGAGCGACGACAAACGAAAAGGAGCGTTATTGCGCTCCCGTTCCTCTATAAACTAAACTTACACTAGACTTCAAAAAATTACTTTAACAAATTTAAATAACTTAAACTAATTAAAAATAAACGCCATCTGCGTCAACACCGCCCCCATTGAAAGGCTGCACAGGCTTCAACAGCTTGGAAGATGGGCCAGCTTGTGGATAGCCCTCTTGTAGGTCGCTCCACTAGTCATCTTAACGTCTACCACCCTGACCATGCCATCCCGCCCGGCGTGTGTGGCCGTTACCCTGCCCAGGAGCCACAGCTGGGGGGGAATGTTGTCCTCTGCGACGACGACGAGATCTCCCTCGGCGATGTTCGGCTTCTGCTGGTGCCCTTGGCCCGGGTCTGCAATCCCAGCACTTATTCCCGGGATCAACGCGGCCAAATCATGTGCCTGAGAGACGAGACAAGTCGCCATCGCTTCAAGCAGCTGAGACCCTGCTGGTCCGGGATCCCGACTACTGGTGGAGCGATTAGCGACCCGCCTATCAGTAGATGCGCTGGGGTGAGAGCCTCTCCATCACTTGGGTCTTTGCTCAGCGGTCACAGAGGTTGAGAGTTCATCACTGCCTCGGCTCCCACCAGCACCGTCTGAAGCTCCTCTGCGCTTAGTAGCGCGCTGCCCACCGTTCGTTGGAGTAGGCTCTTGGCGGTTTTTACACCTGCCTCCCATAGATCCCCGAAGTGAGGCGCTCTTGGAGGTATGAACGCAAACGTGCATCCGCTCCTTGACGCGAATGCCCGAATTGCGCTCTCCTCCGCCTCTATCTTCCTTCGCAGGTCCTCGAAGTGGCAATTTGCTCCGACGAAGTTCGTCGCATTGTCGCAATGGACGACTTGGGGAACGCCGCGGCGACCAACGGACCTTTGAAAAGCCAATAAAAAATAATCAGCTGACAAGTCTGAAACAAGTTCTAAGTGTACCGCCTTGGATGCAAAACACACAAAAAGAGAAATATAAGACTTATACGGTGGCTTTCCACGAATCTTAAGAGACGTATTTACTGGGCCACAAAAGTCAACGCCAGATGTAGAAAACGGGCGGAGAGCACGAAGCCGATCTGCTGGCAAATTTCCCATAATTTGCGTCAGCAGTTGAGGTTCGCACTTGAAGCAACGGATACATGATCGCACTGTCTGACGACAGATCTCTTGAGCGTTAACTAGCCACAGTCGCTCTCTGAGTTGGCTTACGAGTGCTCTCGGGCCCGAGTGGAAGTTGGTCTGGTGAAGATGACGGACATAGATCTGCACAAACTGAGAGCGCTTCGTCAACCAAATTGGAAACTTGGCATCGTACGATATAGGAGCATTTACTAGTCGCCCCCCAACTCGCAACAACGAAAAGGCACACCACGTTCCCCGACACTCATGGATGAACGGACTCAATCGCTGAAGACTTGGGCCTACACGCGCGCTCTTTCTAATCCTTTCAATTTCATCTTCGAATTCATGTTTCTGTACCATTTCGACTATTTTCTCGAATGTC
>JAWNNO010005975.1:0-10814 GCA_035044985.1 Lordiphosa fenestrarum | reverse complement strand
AAAACAGACAGACAGACCTAAAATTTAGAAATTCGGCCTAAAAAAGGGGTCAAAGGCGATTCTCCATATATTTTCCAAAAATTATTTCTAAAAATAAGACTGAGACTTTCTGAAATTAAGGAAATGTTTACTCTAAGCTATAAGATAAAAAAAAAACACAATATTATTTTTTTTTTTTTTTTTTTAAAACCTTACTAGATTTAGAAAAAAAAAGCATTTTCAACTATTATAGACAGGAAAGGGAGTGAGGGGGGGTGGGGGGTAATGACTGGAGAGAGAAGAGGAAGGAGACTGCAACACTGAGAAGCCTATAACCCCTTATATTATATATTATTTTTATTGGATTATTTCTTTCTGTTGGTTCACTACTAGTAATCATTATTTAATCTTTAGCTTGCGCGTGAGGATAGTAAATAACGCAGTCAAATGCTAAGCACTCAGCTGCCTCTTTTATATTCCGAAAGCAGGGAATTCGAACTTAAGAATTACATGCGGTGTCTTTTTCTATTTTTCTAAATTTTAGGGCGGTTTTCTAGATTATTTTTCTATATTCTAGGGCAATTTCCTCAGCATTCCAAATCTAGTTGCCCCTTTTATATTCCGCATGCACGCAATTCGTACTTGAGAATTACAAGGGTGTCTTTTTAATATTTTTATATTTTTTAGGGCGATTTTGTAGACTTTTTTGTCTATATATTGTCGAATTTCTAAATTGCTTGTCCAAATTTAAGAAATGTGCTTCCTAAAATTTAGGGCGTTTTTCTAAATTCGCCCTATTTGCAATGTATTCTTTTCTAAATTCAACGGCGAATTCGCCCTTAATTTAAGAAAGTATTTAGGAAAAAATCTAGAAAAATTACCCTAAATTTAAGAAAATAAAATCGAATTTCTAAATTTAAGAAATTATTTTCTAAAACTTCTTTTTTAGGGCTGTTTTTTCTAAGTTTAAGAAAAAACTCTCTAAAAAAAAGAAAGAAATATTATTTAGGGTGCATTTAAAGACTAGAAAATAAATTTTTTGAGTGTGCTGGATATGCGCTGGAGAAGTAGATAAAAAAATCCATTTTTTACTGCTGTAACACAATTTATATATTAGAAACTTCTACCAGTGCCTGTTCTTTCTAAATTTCGATATTTATTTTTGTCACCGTTTGGTTTTTGGTAGTAACAAAGTCTGGCTTCATTTTTCTAAATATATGAAAATTTCTTTAAGTTTCTCCAATTTTACTTTTACTCAATTTCATAAAATTCTAGAAATGCGCAATTCTCGGCACCGGTAGAATCGATTTCCACAACAATCGATGGTCGTCAAAATTCACAAAATTCGAGAGTGGTGTTCAGTAAATTTTTAAATTTTGGAAAAACAAAGATATACATCAAAAAAAAAGTAGAGCGAATAACATAAGAACGAACGTTCTTTAAAAAAAACATTTATTCGTTGTTGAATTTTCAAGAATTTCGCTCTTGACATCGAGCAAAATTAGTTCCCAGTAAAGTGTTTTTAGGCAGGAAAAATGAGGAAAATAAACAAAGAGGAAAGCAAGCACATTAGAGAGAACACAGCGAACTCGCTCTCTCAGTTTTGTTATTTATGGGAGAGGGGTTTGTGGGAATTTATCGAGCGGAGAGCGCCATCGATTTTTGCACTCATTTTGTTTCTGAATGTTGTTTATTTCTCGAGCCGGCTTAAACTTGCTACATGGCTTAACAATTCATATTCGATGAAATAAATTTAAACACAATGGAAAAATAACACCTGATTTTAAATAGGAATCTGTGAAGCTATTGATTTAAGAGTAACCGATGTTACTCTTGAATCTGATGAGCTCTTGATACTAGACAGAACCACCTCGGTTTTTGACAATGCTGTATGCTCTTGATGCAAGAATGAGCAATCTTGAATTTGAGTAAACGGGATCCAAAAATCACACTTGGATCAAGAATTTCACTCTTGGATCAAGAATTTTCATTCTTATCGAATTTTCATTCAAGTTTATTGCATGAAGAGCACTCATCCTTTCACATATTTGTCTGAAAACGAAAAATCAACTACCCTAGGCAACAAGGTTTAATATATTGAAGAGTTGGTGGTGATTACATATGATTTTCGTGTGCTGAACCCGAATTTTGATAATTTAAGCGTAAAGTTTCTTACAATGCATATTTCGTCACTTTCGGCTCAATTTGTGAGTATAGTCGGACTTGTCTGACTTTCTTACTGGTTTTAACTAAAATGTTCCATTTTGAATACATGTGTTCAAAATGAACATATCTAGTAGAGCCCAGAAATATGCAATGGATGTTGTTAAAAACTTTCATTAGAATTCCATACAAATCACTAGCCAACTATTATGATTGTTCATAGCATACTTTTGGGAAGCAGGTAGTTAAAAAATTGTAAAACAAATGAATTCGAAATCGTTTAAAGTCGCTTCAAAAAATCGCAGAATTCTGTGGGATAGATTATTTTAAGTGTGAGGAGTAAAACTGGGCCATAGTACTAAAGAGAGCAAACAAAATTGTATAGATTCCCCCTTAAACTTGTCTAAAAGGTGTCAATATAAGCTCAATCATTTTCAATCACCTACAACACTTCAATAAAGTGAAAAACTATAATTTTGTTGCCTTTCTGAGAGGTACAAAATATGGTCATTTTGAATATAGGTCTTCAAAATGACTTATCTTCGCTTAAAAAAAAGCTAGCCAATTTAATTTTTTTCGGGTTGGTTAAGTAAATGGGGGAAGATTGACTTTCATTAGAAACCAAAATTATTTCAGAATATAAAGGTTGATCACGTCGAGATTTATAGAAATTTGTAATTTTGATTCGTTTTCAAACACGTTTGATGGGCAACATTCTATATTTTTTTTAGACATAATCGTAACGTATTACTTCTTAGATTTCAAATAAACTATTTTATAGAATTCTGGGATTTTTTAAGCGAAGATATTCCATTTTGGAAACTTAATGCTCTAAATTATTCCAATAAGCTGCCCAAAAATATGCTATTATAAATCACCATAGTTGGCAAGTGATTTGTACACAATTCTTATATACATCTATTGCATATTTTTGTGAGGTACAAAATAGCATAGCTTAGCCTAAAAATATCTCAGAAATAGGATATTTTTATAATACCCAAGTGAACCAACACAAATCGAACTTAAAAATGGTCTTGATGTGATGGATCACTTTCGAAAACAGATTCGTGTTCAGCTTACGACCTTTTAATTTTACTGGACAATCTTAGTGATATTTAAACTCTTTATTTATAAAAATGATACAAACTGCAACTATATATAAGTTTCTTGGCAGCCGAAGTTAACTTTCCTCTATTTTATTTGTATTGAACTCGTCTAGGAGAGACGCCTGCCAGGAAGTGTGTGTGCCATATGTGAACGGTTGCTCCAAACTTTGATCTACTTTCAAATTGACCATTGCTTGTAGGTATAATCCCTTGGCAAAATGAGGTAAATTCAGAATAGTCCAAACAAAAACAAAAATAAATCTAGACAAATCTATTGATGGACTTCGATCCGGCAACTGTTGCCGATTAAAAGCACTAAGACTTTTTATGGCTAAAGATGAGTCCCGATGCTAGCAACAATTCAGGTTCATAGCAATTAGTCTTTGAAAAACTGACAGCCGTTTTACCCATTGTTGTTTGCAAAAGCAGGCTTGTTAAAAATGACTTACAGTCTGCAACACATATTTTTTTTTTACATTTTCTTAAGCAAAGCATATCCAACCCACATTCCCCCCGGCCCAGAAGCTTGGCAAAGCCTTAATGCGTTTGGTGTTTAATCCAAAAACACTCGCATCAACACTGATTCCCAGCAGCACACGCACCGCCTCCCGTTCCCCAAGCCAGCCGTTCCAGCTAAGCCCAGCTAAGCTTCGACTAGTATGGTTATACCCTTTTTGTCATCTAATTTTTGCACTTTGGCGCCCAAAGGCAAAGGGCCACAGCAGCCAACTCAACTGAAATTCCCCAAATGAGTCAAAGCGGCAAAATGTGCAGCGATGACGGGTACAGATGCACGGGTGCATATGCCCAGGTGGGCCAAGGGGACAGCAACGAGATCTGGTGCGGTGAATTCTATTAGCGCTTCTGGTTGCAAGTCAAAGACTTGGGCGCTTCTGTTGGCCCTACTTTTTTCCAGACTTGCGCCACAAAGTTGAAACGTAATTAGTTTTTAATTGATTTAAGTACAAGTTATGTTGATTAAGCGCAGCGCTGAGAGGCGCTCCTGGAGCGTGCAACATGACAGCGCTGACAACCATGTGACAGGAGTCTCGCTTTGAGATGCTGCACATGCAGCGATATAACCAATCCTGTCTCATATTTTCAGTTGTGCTGTCACTGCGAGAGCTCTGTATGAACAAAGTTCCCTGCGCAGCGGGACCCCGTTGACAGCCCAACAAAAGTCCTGACAACAAAGTGGAAATTGCACTGCTGGCAGCAACAAAGTTGGCAACGGACTTGAAGCTGTCCACTTTTGCTTGAAGCAATCATCCGTTCGTCTTGGTCTGATTTTTTGGTACCAGCCGCCGGAATGGTATTTGTTGTTAGCCCAACCAGCTATTTGTACTCGATGTGCGCTAATTTGATTGTGTTCGTGCGATAAACAGGCCTGGGCCACACATCCGGCGGCAAATAATACGATTTTGCGATTTATTTGCCAAGTGTAAAAGACAAAGAGCCAGGCCTCGAGTAGGCCCAGAATGCAGATAAGGCACAAGGCACAAGAACTATGTAAAGTAATCAAGGAAACGTAAACGGAAAGCGTCTAGGCACCAGAACACGATATCTTAATGAAGTATCGATTGCCAGCTCGGTTACCGTTAAGGATAGCGCGGGAGCTGTCTGTGTTTTTGGCATTCGGATGGAGGATGGCGGATGGTGGCTGGCGGCTGACGGGTGCGGGTGCGGCGGGAGGTCAAATGGAAGACAATTTTAAATGACATTTCTAAGGAAAACACAACAGAAAAGGGGAGCGCAATTGATTAAAGATTTTAAATTGGCTTTGTGTCTTTAAAGAATTATTAAATGAGCAGAGGAATTTGTATGTGGGTTGAAATGGAAAACAGAAAGTATTATTTCAGGTGGGACAACCTAGACAATTTAATTGGTTCCCCCCATGAAGATGAAACACTAACTGTATGGGGGCAAGGTGCAGTCGGATGGAATGTCTGATATGTGGGAGAGTTTTCGAGGTAACCTCTAGGATATAAGTGTGTCTGCGTGCTACGCAGTTATAATAACTTAAAGCAACATTATCAAAATATATACTTTAGGCTGACACTTGTCTCGATTTGTTCAGTTGCTTGTGCTCAGCCGCAGAATGCTGATCACAATTATGCCATTCTCTCGTCGAGAAACAGGAAACAGAAATCAAGAGAGATGTTAAAATCAGTGTGCTCTTCAGAAAGTAAGCGACTCGGTTTAATTTGCACCTATCATTTTTGTGAGCAGACAGCTTTCAGCTGATACTGCAGCATCAAAATTTATGCTGGGCGTATAATTTCGTTGGTACAGACTATGTTATAGTCGGGCTTGGCCGACTTTCTTTCTTATTATTCTCGAAAAAAGTGGACAAGACTGTTAATATTTGTCGCCGCTATGCGGCTTTTTTAGTCTACAAGCTTCTGCTTCTAATGCTGACTCAGCAACTCTAGGGAATGCGATCAGCGTCGATGGCTCGCCTGCTCCCACGTTTCTGCAGATCTTACCCTGCCGTGCCACTCAACTTATTAATGGCGCCGCGCTTCCGATTTTTCCGGGGTCTAAGCAAAACGCTGGGATGGAATGTGTTAAGCAAATTGCTGCCGTCGATTGCTCGACTGATCTAATGTTTGCGCAGTGCTCTGACAGAAGAAGACACTGGAACTCTCATTACACTCATTTTAATACATTTTTAGGATGTTTGAAGTTTGTTGGTAACTTTTCCGCTGATTCCGCTGTGCTCAAATGAAACAATTGTAGAATTCTCGCCAATTTTGGCTATTGGTAAAGCAGTGTACACTTTTCGCACTCTTTGATGTCCTGAATAAAGTAATGAAGATCACCCTTTTCCTAATCTTTTTAATCCAATTGGTATGCCGGGCTTACTGCTGCAGCTAGATTACTGCTGCAGCCCCGTTCAGCAGAAGAACTTGCTGCCCGATCAAACAGACATTTTCACTGATATTTCTGCTGAACTCCAGTGATACGGTATTGTATCATAATATGGGAGAATGCATCAAGGAAATATTACGCTCCATCCAAGTGATATTGCTACCCACAGCTGTAATTGAAAATCGATGGATTTTTTTAGGTATCGATACGCGTATCTTCGGCAATGTTATGCACTTAACTAATCAATTTTAAAGGTTTTTTTTTGTAAGGCGATAAATAATTTTAGTTATCAAAAATATATGTTGAAATTTGGACAAAAATTGACGCATAAAATCTTTGTCAAAACATGTAGCACTTCATTCAGCAGCAACCATTTGATGTATCAGTTTTTTTCTGATACCAGCTCAGCGATCAATCCTTCCAGCCAATGACTTCTCGTTAACGAACATGTTACTTTTAAAGTGGCATCATAAGTTAGTGGTTATTAAGGCCGTCAGCCTTGAATAGCAGCTCGAATATCTAAGGCGGTACACGCAGTGCACTCTTAACAGATTCTGCTAAAGGGAATGCTTTGAAGACGATGTTTTTTGATATTTTTCTGCCATTACAAGTTTCGCAGTATAGTAGAGCGAGTAGAGTAGAGCGAGTAGAGTAGAGCGTTATTTACTAACAAACACATCCTTATTTTTAATCGGAGTGTTCTTTATCCGCCAAAAACCATAAGTAGTTCTTCACTTTGGCTACGTTCATTAAATTCAAGCCATACTTTTTGCATTGTGGCTGTCTTTTTCTGGCGGAATCCTTTTTGGTTGTGTTAACTTTTAATTTTCTTTTCTTCCACACACAAATATTGTGTCGCATCGTCTGGAGACGTTCACAGTGTGTTATTCGCAACGTAATTGGCCACAGAGTGAAAGCCGAATATGAAAAAATTCGCAGCTGTATCGGCTGGAGTGGGCAGCGACCTTAAAGTAAAGTTTGTTTAAATTCGGCTTTCCCTAAATTGGTGGCACCAACTAATGAACTGAACTATTTCAAGTTTTACATCCACACCTTAGTTAGTTGCCTTAGGCATATTTAAGAAGCTTGTCCCCTCTATCTGAGCTGGCTCCTCTTTGCACACAAAACTGTGTTTACCCTAAAAAATGGCTCAAGTCACCTTGTTCGTTTTGTGCTGCTTCTGAGGCGACGTCGCTGAGCTGTTGGCTTGGGCAAACAAAAAATCTCATTAATCCATTAAGTATACGCTAAGAAAAAGTTCAAAGCGTCTGCACACCCACACGTACACACACATTTATATGTATATATAGCGACAAGGACACTTCCAGTATGTGTGTGTGTGCACTGCTTGCCTACACTGTAAAAGAAAGCCTTTTGGGAGCACTAATGAGTTTGACATTGTTTCCTACTAACAAGCGGCAAAAGTTGGGCAAACGATGGAATGAAGGGACGCAGGGGCCAGCAGCCAGGTGCAGGTGCAGCTCCAGACATTACCTTGGCATCTTTTGGCATTTCTATTACGATTTCCAAGTCGGGAACGCGCTTAAATGAATTTTGTTGGATTCTTCTCTTTTCGCACTAATTAAAACTGTGTTGATAGAATTTTTGTAATTTGGCTTTGGCAGAGCTTAAAGCTCAGCGGATGTGCGAGGAATTTCTGAACCGTCCTTTGCTTTCCGCCTTTAGCTTGATAAATGTTTCCCTTTTGACTCATTTGGTTACAGGCATGCATGAATATCCTCCAGCAGTCGACTCTTGTGCGCATATTTTGACTCTGCCAGCGCCGATTGTAAATTACGCCCTAATGCGCCCATTTGTATGCTACAAAAATTGCCGCTTATTGAATATTTAGCATGCCGCCTGCCTCCAACCTACCTGACACACAAGTCTCCCGCACATTTCCAGAGTGCGCTCGCGTTTTTTAACGAACTCATTGGGGATTTCGCAACAAAAGAGCAAGAACTTTTGGCATTTTAAATAATTAAACAGTCAAGTCTTTAAGGCAGTTGACAATGCGACAAGCCCAAAGACCGCTGGCAGACATTTAAATGTTAAGACACTGGTAGACTGAATGACAGCGACACGAAGCTAACGTTGATGAATATATTTTGATACATACGAACCAATATGAGCCAATTTCAACAAAAGCAGTTTATATCGTTTAACGTCCTGAAGATGATAAGAAAGTCTAGACTCTAGAGCAACTTCTTCTCAGTAGGTCCAACAAATTTTTTATACTAAATTAACACTAAAATACTAAAATGAAATAAATTAGAAATGACTTTAGATTCCGAATATTTTTTGTGAATGATTTTCAAGCTAAACATTATCGTTAGCTGGATATATTTACTTTATATACTTTTTGAATTTACTTGGTGTAACAATACTCAAAAGTAAATTGAGATTGATATTTCAACGATAACCAGTTCGAACAACCAGACCGGCTTACATGAAAAAACGCATACAACACAATTAAGAAATAGAGAACCTCTTGATCAAGAGAATATCTTAAATAATACAAGAGGCAAACATTGCCCATTAAACCTGTACGGTCACCGTCAAAGAATAAACTTTGTGTGGAGTAAATATCATTAAAACACCATGCATTAAATGTGAAAAACTCCTCTAATAAGTGCATAATGGAACAATGATCTGAACGTCATAGAAATATCGATGAACTCCAGTGTTAAGGATCAGTTAAAGTTTGATTATACTTTCAAATTACTTAAATATTTAAATCAGCTAGCTAATTTTAGGACAATCGTAGATTTTGCATTAAATATTAAATAAGCACAACCCCAAATTCTATAATTTTGCATTCTCAACTGATAAGGAATTATTAAAGACTTTCCGAGGATAAAAAGTCTTTCCATTCCAAATAACTCGTGCATTTTCTAAGCATTTCTATAGCTTAAAGCTCCACACTTAATCAACAGGAAATCGAAGTTACAGATATAACAAACAGATCGATTTAATCAAGCATTTTCGAAGTATACGAAAGCAATACGTACTGGAAATCTACCATGTGATCTTAAAAGACCCTCGAAAAAGTCTCATGTATTTGCTTTAAATGTGGTTTGTTGAAATACGACTCGAAATAGAATTTTTGACTGAACCCACAACGTTTAGCTTGTAACATTACAAGAAAGTTTTCTGTCGTTCCCTTGGAAATGACAAACTTGATACAAAAAAAAACTTTAAAAAAGAAAAGGCTCGTGGTATAATTTACAAAAGTAATGATGCAGTTGGATTCCAAGGATCCGAATTAGGGGGGATCCATCGAGTTTGGTCATGTCTTTTTTTGAAAAAAAACTATCACAATGCAATTAATGTCCTCGGGCTCCCTGGAATTTCCTTTGAACATCACAAAGGTAGATATGTGGATAACTGTTTATCTGTTTATTATGTACACTGAGAAAAAATCAATCTAAAACCAAGATTATAGTCTCGAAACCGAGACGAAACGGTAACAAAAATGCTCAAAGCAGGGAAAATCTCAACCCGAGATTGTAATCTCAATTTAAATCTTAACTAACCAATCTTGGACTAAGATCGTTTCTACTTGAATTTAAGATGAAACAATCTCATTTTTAGAATGAAAAATAAAATAAAAAAAAAAATTATTTTTGATTTATTTTTATTTTTGTATAATTACTAAAGTTTTTTGTGTTCCTTAAAGCTAGGTACGGAGACGCTGAGAATATTCTCGCAGCGAGAATTGTTTCATAATTCTCAGAGCGGCCTCTGAGACGGTAGGGTGACCAGAAATCAGCCAAATGTCACTGAATCTGAAACGGTCACCCTGTGCTGGTCAGCTTTTGTTTATTTACAAAACGAAGCGCGCTTAAGAAAATTTAATCATTTTGTGAAAATGTAAGCTGGTAGACTCTTTTATGAATGAAGACGCTCTGGGGAATGTCATGGTTTTTTTTATGGGGTCATTTTGGGTGGCGCTGAAGGAAGAGGAGCGTTTATGGAGGGTGCAAATTGCACCGAAATGATTTTTGTTACTCAAATCCCATAAAATGAGTTGCGATTTGACCGCTTCGATTGGCGCCACATGTTCGTCCTCCGTAGAGTTCTGACAATGCCTTTTGTGTTGATTTTATTTGTTTTTGTTGCTTCCATTTTTTTTTCTCGTAGGTACCTCTGACAATTATCAAACATGTTTGATAATTTCTTTGACCCCCTGCGAGAATTTATCAGCTGTTTGGCCAAAAAACGAGTTGGCAGGCCATGCTCGTTCTCAGAGCGCATTTGTGGTGCCTCCGTACCCGCTCTGAGAATGTGCTCTGTGAATTTTCTGCAGCACATTCTCTGAGCTATGTAATTACATATGGGCTCCGAGAAAATTCTCAGCTTCTCCGTACCTAGCTTAAACACTAAATAACACTGTAAGGAAGAATTTATATTTTTTCAACTCTCCCCGTCCGGGGGTTTGAACTCGGTACCTCGGGGGACTACTACTTAACACGAACTTGCATGGCAACTTAACCAGCTCGACCACCAGCCAAATGCTAGGCGCCGCGGCGAAACTGACCAAAACCTCTCAGCCCAGTGTTCAAGATAATCAAACAGTTGCCTTAGGTCGCGAGATCAAACCCCACTAAAGGCATATATTTTCTTTTTTTTGCACTTAAATTCAAAATTCCATTATTTTTATTTTAGTTTTTCTGGAGACAAGCCCGACTATAA
>JAWNNO010005970.1:0-10843 GCA_035044985.1 Lordiphosa fenestrarum | reverse complement strand
CGGCTTAACCAGGGTACCTCTGGGAAGAATACAAGAAAAACAATATATAGTATATACATAAACAAAAGAAATAAATAAATTAAGAATACAAATTAAATAAATAAATACTTAAATTCTATCTGCCATGCCGGGCTTCTTGTTTGGCAAAATATATTTGTGGTATAAAAACCTGTGGCCACCCAGAGTTGGGTGGCCAATTTTACTCCAAAATTGGATCCTCTGGGGGACCGCTCCAACTTAAATCCACAATCTCCTCTCTCTGCAGACCCTTTCACATTATAATCTCTGCGTAACTCTCGGGTGGTATTCATGCATACCGCACTTACTCTAGGCAATGACTTTCCAAAACTTTAATCCCTTCTTCTTCCTCTAGGGCAGTATTTGCCCAGGACGGTGACGATTCAAATCTTTAAGCCACTCGCTCCGAACTTCGGAACCAGTGCAATGAACCAGCACGACTCAGTGAACCACTCGTGCACAGCCCTGGCGCGAAGACCGTTTATCGGCGGCTTTGTTATCGATAGTCTAAATCAAAACAAACTATAAACAATTTGCTCATGACACCAGCACCTAACACACAATCTTACAATATACTATATTTTCACAATTTACTCCATTAAAGTTTGTTCATTCAACATTTTTGGAAATGACTCAGTGTAAACGGAATCTTATTGTCAATTTTAAAGCGATCATTTTTTCTCGTCATGTCTAACAGCCTAACTCTTCATTACTCATTTAAACTGATCATTATTAAAATGAACTTTTTATACTCTAAGGGTGGAGATCATTATCATTTTTTTTGCTTTTAAACGGGAAAATCGCCTTTGTAAGCAAATTTAAGCTCAAATTAATATTATTCTAAGCGCGATGGACTATTTCTGAAAACAGATTCGTGTCCAGCAAGCGAAAATCATCTGTCATCAAAGCCAACACTTAAAGATTTTAATTTTTAATGCCTTGTGTAACACTAGACAACTACGTCCAGTATTTTGAAGAGTTGAAGAGTTGAAAATTTTCATAGGGATGTTGACAACTTAATCGTATTGCGCCCATGAATTCAAAATAGTATACCATCGCTTAAAAAACTCTCAGAATTGTTTTTAATATTTTGTTTTAAAGCTAAGAGGTAACGCTTTTCGATTGTATCAAAGATAGTTAAATCATTTTCAGGTTCCCCATAAAACGTGTCTGAAAAGGGTAAAATCGGGACTTTAAAGATGATTCATGTGATGGTTCATTTGTTGGCTTTAATTTTGACATACTCTCTCCAACATATCGGACGGTATGCTACGAATACATTTCTCGATATTTGCTTTCAGAGCGTCAACTGTTGCGGACTTGTCGCAATAGACGTGAGGCTTAAATCAGCCTCGCCAAAAAAGGCTTAAGGCTACATATCTGACGATCTAGGCGGTCAATTGACTGGCCCCCAAAAGTGAAATAAACAGTTCAAACAATTCGCCTCTCAATTGGGCCATTGTTTCGCGTGAAGTGTGGCATGTGGCACCATTTTTTAGAAACCACATATCAGCGAAGTCCAGGTCCTTCATTTTTGGCAAAAAAAAAAAGTTTGTATCCATCGCACGGTAGTGCTCTCCATTTACAGCGACGTTTCTGCCTTCCCCATCTTTAGTCCAATAATGCCACATTCAACAACAAATGAGCTTCGTCGCTGGACACAGTTTTCCGATAAAAAAAAAGTGGAGTTTTGATAACAAGGTTCAAAATGCTACGAACGTTGTTCGATTGTAAGTCGATTTATGGTTAAATTATAGACCAAACAGTGAACATGTTTGACGGTAACATATGACACGAAAACAGCTGAGCTGCCAAAAACAGTGTTGCATACCCTTTACATTTTACCAACTGCTCAAAGTCTGATGTTTTCTATTTTGTTTATTAATTCTTGTGACTATCCATGCATATGCGCTATCTGCAACTTGGCCTTCTTGATTTGTCAATTTAACAGTAACAGTGGACCAAGAAATGTAAAAATAAGCATTTGCCGCTGAAGGCTGGTTTCCAGAACGCACGAAAATAAAATTTCTTGTCGAACTCTACATGAATAGAAACACTGGGCGTGCTCAGCAGAATGATAGATCGTGTATGCAGGTATCAGAAAAAGTTCAAATATCGAAAAGTACCTGCTGAACGCAGAGCTTCATTTGATCGAAATGTTGCATAAAACGAATAGTCGATTTTTCTCAATGCCGATTTGTAAACAATAGTTTTTTCTAAAGATCCATATTGGCAATTGGCTCTTCAGTGGACAGGCGCGGCTGTTGCAATTTCTCGAAGAAGGGACTGAAAATATAAAATGAAATAGTCTATGTCTCTTGTGTACAGTGGACTTAGTGCCCCAAACGTAGTCCGCGACATGCTAAGGTGTTCATTAAATCCATTCGGAATTGGCTAACCGTTAATTCGTGAAAATACTGTGAGCGAAAGCGCTGGCCTTTAGGTTTTCTTAATTGACGGCTGTGCAGACTTTTCCCCTCTTCTAAATCAATCAGTTCCTTCTTTAATGGAATCGCAATAATAACCTCAAAAGCGCGTTCGAAGGAAAAGTCATTGTAAAGAATTGTGCAAAACAAAATGACAACAAATTAGCAATTGGTATCGAAGCCAAGTCTATCGCAGCATGCCTATCGATAGGCAATTAAAGCTGTCGGTAACAGGATCACTTGAAAGGAGCCAACTATTTCTTTGATACATGCTCCTCTATCATGATACGTCAAATTGGCTATCGTGATACAGTAACAATCGAGTTTCTCAGAATATTCATAAAGATTATTACTTGATCAGGGAGCAAGTTGTTCTGCTAAACACAACCACTTTTAAAATGTTTTGAAATCTGCTTGCTTTTGAACAGTAGTCTTATTTAAATTCAGTATTGTGCCGAAATAAGTATTTATTTCATCTAGAATCAAGCCTCTAAGACCAGGGATCGGAAATAAGAGTCATGGGTCTTACAAAAAGCAAAACGAAAAAAATGTCCTAAAAAATGCTATCTCGAGCAAACTTTGCACAAAGTCTTCGGTACCGACCGGATCGGATGACTTTAGCATTGACAACCCTAGAATGATCTTCAATAATGAACCATAGTGGGGACTAAAAAAACTTAAGTAGATATCAGTAGCTCGAATATCTTTAAGAGTTAGTGATTGACCAAATAACGTAAGTCCTAACCGGAAACCTTACCAAGTGTAAAATGATTACCCGAACCCAATACGAACTTTGTTTTATTAAAGGGGTTTGGTTCCGATAAAAACATTTGCTTCGATCCAAGGTACTACCAGATATCACGTAGTCGTACCCTCACTTGAGTGGCAGTTGTTGGTGTTGTTGTTGTTGCCTGTGCCATCATCAACGCCATAAGTAGCAGTCAGCAGTTGCTTCTGCCAGTGCCAGTGCCAGTAAAGTTGTGTTGCCTGATGGCGATGACGACGGTGTCGGTGAGACGGGGATTGGGACGAGGACGTGCACAGCCACAAAAACACCAACAACAACCTTGTGTATAAGTAAGCCTGTACGTCTGTATGTATATGTGTGTGTGTGTGTGTGTGTGCATGAAGGGACGGCAAGCGACACGATAATCTCGCACGTCGCATTTTTAGTTGCCGCCATCTGCCGCACCCACCGCACAGCTACAGCTAAAGCAGGCAGCTGCACGAGTCCTGGATCTGCTCCTGGCAGAAAGCCAAATGTGGCAAGTGGCTGCTGCTTGCTTAGGAGTGGAGGGGGTGGTGCTGTGTGTCTGGGTTGACTTGACTGCGAGCGGGGGGACAGCCGACCGACAAATGCTTTCGAATTGCCATGACAATCAGAACGCTTACAGGTACAGTGGAGCCAGATGGCTTGAATTGTGATATTTGTTGGGTGTGTGTGTGTGAGTGTGTAGCATACTTTTATGGGAGCAGTTGATCGATGGCTTATTTAATCCTCAATGTGTTCTAAACGAATGCTGCACTTAATAACGATTAATGTGGTCTGCAATTCGAGCATTCTGCTTTTTAAAATGCTGCATCATAAAATATCAGCTTTACCGATTCTTTATTCTTCGCTTGATGATGCATCGACCCAATACTCAAGGACTATATTATGATGATGTGAACTGAGGTCGCCTCTTACACAATAAAGTTCAGACTAAACTACTGATAGGTCCTTTTCAACTTTGAAACCGTTTTTAACCCCTCGACAACATAAATTTTGATCAATTTTCTGTTGTTTTTCGGACATAATCTTAAGCCCAAGCCAGTAATTAGAGTATAAATGAAAATAGATGCTAGCTATTAGGTTTCTAGATATAGAATAGAATATAATCTCGTGATTTGGTTTCTAGTTTCTATTTTCTAATTATTATCATTAAATTTTCATTAAACAACCTGTTTTTGGATAAATATTAAACTCGGAGAAAGGACTCATTTGGAAAATGGGAAATTATGAAAGATTTCTTGACTAAATGATTTTTCATATCTAGTTTGCTTGATGAAAATAGATTCCCTAAACAACAGAGGTTTCAATGTGTTCCCTTAATGGGTTTCTTACAGGGTTTTTTATGAGGCTATATAAATTCTGGAGGTTGGGATAAGTTGCGAGGTCTGAAGGGATTTCCTCCGACTCAGATTTTTAGTCTCGGTATTCGACTACGCTGTTCAGCGGGAGAAAAGAAAGATAGATGTCAGTCTCCAGCCGGGAACTACCACTCTGTGAATTATGAGGATAGAACGCACGACTGCTTAGTGAACTTTTAGAACTCTGGGGGCGATTGGCTCTCCAAGATACACAAGAACTAAACAGAGAAAAAAAGATCCAAAAACGAGAAAGCCAAGCTAACTTCGTCTGTGCCGAAGTTTTTATACCCTTGCAAGTGCTCGCTTAAATATTTTCAAATAATACTTTTTTCCCATTTTCCGACTAATCGTTCGTATGGGAGCTATATGATATATTCATCCGATTTGGACAAAAACTTGTAGAATTGTGTAAAAGTACAAGAAACAAACAAATACAAAATTACAGGATGCTACCATTAAAAACAAAAAAGTTTTTCTAACTAAGACTGTTTTTCAGACTTATCTTTTGTATGGCAGCTATGCCATATAGTTGTCGATTTTAATAAAACTTGGTAGAACTATTAAAAACCATAGAAAACCTTCGATTACAAAGTTTGGAGTCGTTTCCATTTAAAAGAAAAAAGTTTTTTATACTAAAACTAGTTTTCCGACCGATTGTTCCTATGGGAGCTATGATCAAGAATATATATAGTTTATGGGGTCGGAAATGAATATTTCTATGCGTCGCAAACTTCTGGGCAAATTTATAATACCCTTTGCAAGGGTATAAAGATTCATTCGGAATGGATGTGTCTTTAACATCCCTTTAATCATCCAGCGGAGCTCCAAAATCATCCAAATGATCATCTTACTAAGCGCTGTAGCTAGCTTTTTATATTCTTTGCTTGCTCACAGTTCGCGCAACCCTAATCATTTTGTGGGGTTGCCATCGACAGCTATCGAATATTAATCGATATCGATCGAAGAAGCTAATTGATGCAAATAAACTCTTCGTCTTTTCTTTGATGCTCAAAAACTGTTAGAACATATCGATCTGGGTACCAAGTACTCAGTACAGAGAACTGAAAGATGTTTTTTTTTTTACTTTATCTATACTTATTGAAATTGCGGTATGAATTAGTAATATTCTTTCACCGCTTATACCGCATTTACCGCAATGATCAAATTTCCATTTCGTACCACCGCCTACTCCAGCATTTCAATATCGTAGACACCGCATTAGTACCGCAATGCTTATTTATTTATTCAGTGGGAATGTTTATGGCTTAAGTAACAAACTATTAAAATGTTTGGGTTCAAAGCACAGAGTATTCTATTTTGTGAGTGGTCGGATAATGTGTGCGCCAGCTGGACAAGATGTTCGTGGGTATACGATACCGCCTCGGAAGAAAAAATAAGTTTTTTCTATACACACTTTTACGCAACCGGTCACCTTCACCAGCAATTGGCGCTGTGCCGCCCTTTCAGCATCAGCGATAACTATAGATTTCTTTGTCTTATGCGCAAATCGGCCCTTTGGGCTGCTGTTTCGTGCCAGATTTTTTTGAATCAGCCTTAGTCGTTTGAGTTGTTTAAAATAACATGTGAGAAATTTTCTGATTGGAGTGATGCAAAATGATGCAGCACTACTTGCTGGTACTATAAAAATGTTCCAAATAAAGCTCCGACCCTTGTGCTTCAGACATTTTCAGTATTCTAACATGGAATATATTGAATTAACATTTAGAAATTGCATTTAGCAGTAAGTGTGTTTTTGCGATGTTTTTACTTTAAAAGAAGTTTTATTACGACGAATTGAACATTTTGTATATATTGGTTGTTGATTCCCACATATACCGGCTGAGCTACTTAGACACATTGTTAACATTCATAAAAAAATAAATATATAAATATACATTTCGACATTAACTTGAAAAGTGCGGTAGAAATGCGGTGTCTACGATATTGAAATGCGGTGGTAGGCGGTGATACGATATTGAAAATGAAATTGAAATATCAAACGCTTAAAACAATCACAACATGAATATGCCCTTCACGAATGCGAATGCGTTGTTTTTGTCCGTAAATATAAATAAGATCAATTTTCATAACAAATGTGAAAGTTTGAGGTGTTCAAATAGTTGCGTTGCACCGCTGCAGTTCTCTGCTCAGAACTTTACTGATAAATGAAACAAAAAGTGGAAAGAAATCAATATTTTCCTTGATCGGATGAAGAATATCCGGGATAACCCTGTTTTCAATCCCGTTTCGGATTGATTTCTTTTTTCAGTGTACAAATCATAAAACCAAGATCAATCTTAGCGGTTGCCTTTGTTAGTTATCGGTGTTAATACAACCGAAGAGCTGATGAGACATCAAATTATTAAGGGTAAGTCCAGGACTGTTCTGTTCTCTTCACGGTTGCATTTAAAAACGTTTGCTTTATTTGACGGTCCCCAATGTGAAGCCGCATTGCGGATTGATTTCATGACTTTCATTACCAGACTCCATAATCGATTTTAACCGGTATCTCCAGCAATCACCCACCGTGTGACAATATCAACAAGCGTGAGCGTAGCCCGCCCCGTGCTCTGCCGTCTGCGCCTGACGCCGCCTATCAGACACACACTTCAGTTCAGGCTGCGCCTTTTTCATGCCGTTTCGCTTGCTTTTTGTGGAGGGGTGTGAGTATTGGTCTGGGTCTGTTTATTATCGCTAGCGCCCATCAACGACCTCGGCTCTACACCTCTCACACCCCCACACAACTTGGTGGAACTTTGTCGTCGTCGCCTGTGCCGGCGCGCCGTCTCGTTGTCAGTCGAAATTCCGCCACCGCCGCCGTCAACGACGACGACAAATAAAAACAAGAGGGGAAGTCGGTCAAGCCACGACTGTTGTGTACTGTGTAACCAAAATCAATGATGCCAAGCGCACTGTGTTAAGTGCTGCCCATCACCGTTTAGGTCGGTCCAGTACGTTCTAAAGCATTTGTGCAGTAAAAGGTTGCATGGTTCGCATGACAGAGAACTTTTTGAACTCCAGGACTAAAACACACACAAAACCAGGGGCATAAAGTCAATTCAATACATGATTGACCACTTTTAATATAAGTAACTTTCTTTACTTGGAAATCAAGAGCGACATTGTCAGTTCGATACACCCGACTATCAATCATTCGAATCATCAAAACCCGACTGAGAATATCGAAGCTGCGCAATGCGCCTTACCTTGTAATGATTGTAAAGGGTGATTTTTTAGCAACACTGTTTTTGGCAGCTCAGCTGTTTTCGTATCGCTTGGTACAGTCAAACATGTGCAGTTGCAACAGATTATTGAATTTTATTATCAATTATTAAGGCTCGGTTAAGAAAGTGATCATAATTCAGGATAAGCATACGTTGAGGATTCATGAATAATTCCGGAGCACTTAGCGGTTTTATAGTTCAAACCGGATATTATATATGAGGTGATTAATGTGATATTCAAAGATCAAAATATTGCGTTTTCCCCAGACAAATTTTTGGACCCTTGGGGTGCAGCGGGTAGAGCTACTGTGCAAAGGGCCCCGCCTCGGGACATGTAATGAAAAACCCTCTCCTGAACATATAAATATATGTAAGTATATGATTCATGACTTGATAGAATATTTTACCTTCTTTTAAAGAGGAATTAAGCCCCGTTTTGGCTTAAGCTATTGTTAAAAATATTGATTATTTTGTCATAGAAAGCTTTCTCGTAGCAAGCAGCCTTTTGAAATATCAAACATCACCTAAAGTGTCTTTTTCTCGAATTATTACTCCAATGTTACGATTTCCAAAGTGAAATAAAACTTGAAATCATTTGAAAAGCAAAGTTAACTGATAATAGGAAAAATAAGAGGTCGGTGGACAATTGCAGAAGATTTAGGGAATCACTTGTTTTTAAATGGTTGCCAGCCACATAACTCCAGCTTGCATAAGTACATAAGTTAGCGACATGATTATTCCTTTCCAAATTTGTACGTCTTAAAACTTTTCGTTTCTGTTCATCATTTTTAAAGAAACGCCGGTTTGGGTTGTCAGCTGGAATAAGCGGTTCGGTTGAGATTGGTTTATTATATTGATTCCAAAATGTGCGCTTCTTAAAATACTAAAAATATCGTTCCGATCTTAGTTTTGAGCTATAATTGGTTGTGTGTTCCGTTACAGTTGTGGCCGATAACCTGGGCTCCGACTTTTTTTCACTGTGAACCTAACTTTTTATACTCTGTACCGTAGGTACATAGAGTACTATAAGTTTGTGCCAAAGTATGTAACAGCTAGAAGGAAGCATCTCCGACCCCATAAAGTATATATATTCTTGATCAGCATCAACAGCCGAGTTGATATAGCTAGGTCCGCCTGACCGTCTGTCTATCCGTATGAACGTGACATATGAAGGTATATGACATATGACGTATGAAGGTTTGACATGTATGGGACATATGCTTCTTATGTCTGCAGGCAGATCAAGTTTATTTTCAATTTTGGCCACGCCCCCTCCCGCCTCTTCAATTTAGAAAAAAACGCCATATCTTCCACAGTTTTAAAGATAGATGGATTGTGCCTTCTGCCTGATTTAGTAATCAGGATTACTTATCGATCGGCCAAAGGAATGATGAAGATCGGATGAACGGTTCTCGAGTTGTGATCAAAAGACTGTTTCGCTGCTGCAGCGCAGTAGATGAACAGTAGGGATGCCGGAAATAATAATTATAAATCGAAATATCGATATTTTGGTCCAAAAATGCGATATGACGCTATCAAATATTATTCCGAGGCGATATCTTTTATATCGAACATTTCTTGGTGATATTTTTCGGTGATATTTTTGATTTAACTATTTAAATGCTTTATATTGAAATATGAACTCAATGAAGTTTTTGAAATTGCAGGAGATGTATGGGATCACTTGTTTTATAACGGTTGCCAGCCACAAAAATATTGAAATATCGATAATATCGATAGTTTCTTGCCTTTAAATATTTATAAAGAATTTATACTTTTGTAATGTCGTCAAAAATATCGATATAGATATATCTTTAAAATATTCGGCGATTCAGGGTTGCTAGTACAAAAATGCTCATAGTCAGCGCAAAAATGCTTCGTTAGAAAATCTGAAAACTCAGTTCGGTCTAGTTTTTAGTCTAGTTAATGGCCCATATTGTTGTGGGTGGATCTTTAAATGGTATTCATCTCGCGGATGCCATCATAAATTTAGTTTTTAAGATATGCAAGAATATAGGTTGGCCCCTCTCTGGAAGTACCTTAACCAATTGTACAAATAAAGCGATTTTTTGATATTATGTTCCCTGTCTGTGTTTGCGGTATTTTGTAGATTTTTTATCTTGAACCATTAACTACTAAGTTAAAATCGTCTCGCTTTGTGTTGCTAGTACAAAAGCACCCATGGAACGCGAACCTAGGGTACAGTTGATAAACTGAGTATGAGGTGATGCTTGCAGAAGTCCCTTGTATCAGAATTTAAGGGTCTCATTCCGAGTTTTTTCCAAAAGTTTGATTTTGTCGTACTGTGTTATAGTAAAAATCAGTTATTCTTAAACAAAATTGTTGCCAAGCTTGGATGCTATAGCTCCGGAGATGCTTCCTTCTGCATGTTATATACATTTGCCCAAGCTCATTATGCCCTATGGACCTATGCTGCAGGGTATAAAAAAAACTTTTGGCACGGCACGGAAGCATGCTGGCGGCATTCGCATAACGATGTCGCTGACTGCTCCTTACGTACATATAACCAAGCCTCGAACCCAAACCCAAACTCGCGGCGCACAGACTGGCGCACTTTTGAAGTTTGAGCTAAGTGACATGCTGTTTATTGTTGAGAGTGTTAAAATGTGCGCCCCGAATCTACACGATGTCTGCAAGGGTGTGCGTGTGTGTGTGTGTGTGTGTGAGTGGAAGGAGCAAGAAATTATAATGCCAAGCCTGAGCACCGCACGCGCAGGCCAGGTCGCTTCGTCATAGTCAGAAGTACACGGTCACAAACAAAATTTCATAAGGCACTTGGTGCTAATAAGGAATGAACATGTAAATAGAAATGAGGTAGGGTAATATCTTAATCAGTCGATTGGTCTACCTTCTCTTGCCAGCTTAGAAAAAAGGGACGCAGTCATTTCTAATAGAAGGAAGGATATCCAGTTTATATTGTAAGCCTCTACTACCAAACCAGGAGGGCATTGCTTCATTAGTTTGAGAACATGCTGGCACGACCGAATTTCCTGGTCATCTGATGGCTTCTCCTGGTAGTGATGT